>VYXH01011135.1:230461-243896 GCA_013397275.1 Burhinus bistriatus | reverse complement strand
GGGCTGCTGACCCCCCAGCCTTGCCCAGGCTGGGCTCCCTGCCCTGCGGCTCCCCTTCCCAAGGCTGGGAAGGAGCTTCACGGCTCCCAGGGCTGCCCGGGAACGTGACCATCTCTGTTGAGGCAGAGCCTGGGCAGGGGATACGAGTGCCCCACCGCTGCACCCACTTTGCCTGAAGCCTCCCGTTGCCTCGGTCCGCTCTCTGCGCCTTCCAGCCACAAATGGGAGCCTAAACACCGCCGGACAAACCTCACCTGCCCCTACACAGCCATGTCCCTTCCTCCTCCTGCTAGCTGCGTCCCTCTTGTGCTTACAGTAGGGCAGGACGGCAGCAAATAGAGCCATAAACTCCCCGCTCCCTGCCGTTCCCCTCAGCGTTGCTGCGGAGGGCAGCAGCAGCCCGTGGGTTTCAGCACACGCAGCCCCTTCGCTGCCACAGCCCAGGGTCTGTTTTTCCCAGTTCCTCCCAGCTGCGAGGAGCTGCTCTCAGACCTGCTGCTTGTTTTCCCAGGCTGTGAGCTCACATCATCTTTTTTTTTTATTTTTTTTGTTAATGTTATTTTGCTGTAATCTTCCGAGCCTGTTTTCTGCTGAGTCTCCGGGGTTCCCCAGCTGTGGAGTATAACTGCACCCAGATCCGTTGCCTTTCAGTACCCCTCCTGCTGCGTGTGGCTGGAGCTCTGTGCTTGGAGAAGGGTAGAGGAGAATTTACCTTTTCCCTGTGGGGCTAAACACGAAGCAAATGCAACAAAACCAGCAAAATGCAGAGCAGTTCGATGTGATTTGCACACGTGGACCGTGCTCCTCCCTCATCTTCCTCTGCCATTGAATCTCCGAACCACGGCAGTGCGGATGTGGGTTGAGGATATGGCTCAAACGTGGGCAGCTGCAGCATGTTGGATGCTGCCTGAGCTGCCTCTTCTCCCATGGGCCAGTCTCAACTGAACCAGGGGCTTGTTTCTCTCTCCCTCCGGCACTCCAGCCCGTACTGAAGGGTCACCATGTTCTTTCTGCCCCTAGGACCAGCTCCAGCAGAAGATCATATGCCCTGGGCCGGTGACCTGCCTGACAGCTTCTCCCAATGGGCTCTACATCTTGGCTGGCGTTGCTGAGAGCATCTACCTGTGGGAGGTAAGGGGGCTGCCAGCTGGCACGGGGATGGGGATGTGGAGATTCACATCCTGTACAGTTAGTGAGTGCCCCTGTCCCATCAGGTGTCAGTGAATCCACGTTATCTGGGCTCCACCATGGGGTGAAGGCTTTTCTGGGTCATGTATGTTACAGCTGTCCTGGTGCGGTCTGGTCTCCTGTCATGGTTTAACCCCAGCCGGCAACCAAGCACCACGCAGCCACTCGCTCACGCCCCCCCGGTGGGGTGGGGGGAAAGAATCAGAAGACTAAAAGTGAGAAAACTCATGGGCTGAGATAAAGACAGTTGAATAGGCAGAGCAAAAGCCACACACACAAGCAAAGCAAAACGAGGAATTCCTTCACCGCTTCCCATGGACAGGCGGGTGTCCAGCCATCCCCAGGAAAGCCGGGTTCCATCATGCGTAACGGTGACTTGGGAAGACAAACACCATCGCTCCAAATGTCCCCCCCCTTCCTCCTTCTTCCCCCAGCTTTACCTACTGAGCATGACATCACTGTGGTATGGAATGTCCCTGTGGTCAGTTGGGGTCGGCTGTGTCCCCTCCCAACTGTCTGTGCCCCTCCAGCCCGTCGCTGGTGGGGGGTGAGGAGCAGAAAAGGCCTTGACGCTGTGTAAGCACTGCTCAGCGGCAACTAAAACATCCCTGTGTTATCAAGACTGTTTCCAGCACAAATCCAAAACACAGCCCCAGAGCAGCTACTGTGAAGAAAAATTAGCTCTACCGCAGCCGAAACCAGCACAGCTCCACGTTGTCCTGAGGGGCTGGGGCTCGCCACTATGTGACCTCCATGGGTGTGCAGATCGTGGGGCAGCTCATCAAAGCACGGGGAGAAGAAATTGTGGTGGGAGGTGCTGGGTGAGCCTTAGGTCTGTTCTTTCCTTCTCTTTCCAAGCTGCTGCAGAAGCCTCGGGTCAGGTGTTGCTCCCTCGAAGCAGAAACACTGGACCTAGTTTTCCTTTAGCAATTCTTCCATGTTTTAGCCTAATATATTTGTATGTGACTTGTGATCTGGATGTCTGTAGAGATTGCTGTGCTCTGGTCATCATCCTTCTATTTTTTAATTAGTGGTGTGTTTATGTGGGGATTACACTACATTCTAAGCACTTCACCAAGCAAATAAAAGAACAAGCTTGTTCTGAGCCCTGGGATTTAACACCGAGATGTCTAACCTGGAAAGCTCTCAGTCCTGGGGGACGTTTCTGAGCCTTGTTATGTGGGTGGCTCTATCTTAATTCATCAGATTTTTCTTTCAAAAATGTGCTTGTGGCAGTGTTGGAAAGAAAGCCCTCACAAGGGATGCTGGGCTGAGACTGCAGCAAGTGGGAGTTACTCACTCGTGATGCTCTGAGCTGATCCCTGCTCTGCTTCACCTGCAGAATGTGGCCCTTTCTGTCTGCCCCCAGCTAGCCTTGCCTTGCAAACGCTTTCGAGCGCCTGCTTGGAGTGAGTGACGGCACTGTCCTCCTGGCACAGGGAGCGGGCATCTTAGAGAGGCTGCATGGAAACCATCATAGAGCTAGAAATGGGCCCGAGAGCCCTAGTTTTGTGCCTTCTCTGTGAAACCACTTATTCTCCATTGAATTTCAGTCTGTTTTTATTTTTAGGTGTAATTCAGACAACGAGAGGGAGTCAATTGTGTTCTTTTGTACGGGGCTCCCTCACTGCCTCCTTAGTTCCCTCCCCATCTGCAGTGTTGCCTTTTAACAAGAAAAGCTTCGGGTTTTGGGAACTCCTTGTCCACCCTAAAGCCTCTGTTGGCCCGAGACCATGCAGCCGTGCTGAAATGCAGCAACCACTGGAGTGGCGTGCAGCCTCCTGCGGCTTTCGTAACCCCCACAGCCATCTCATTAGATGTTGTGGGAGGTTGAAAGAAGCTGTCAAAGTAATACCAACATTAAAAAGGAAATATTTACTGCACGCTTGTGTCTTGACCAAAGAAACGGCACCGGTATCACTAGGTTCCAGAGTTAACGTGGGCAGGGCCTCTTCGATCATAAGCGTATGTGGTTGTACTGGTTGCACCTTCATTGCGTCAGTTGCCATCAGTGAGGTGCCAATGGGCTCTCGTGGTCGACACAACCTCCCCTTTTCATTCCGCTCGCTGCCTCCACTCACCACCCTGTTCTGCACGACTCTGCGACGCAGGGACTCTGCTCTGCTCACAGCTGGCACAGCAGCGCCCGGCTGGGGATGGAGCTGCAGGTGCTGCTGCACCCACAACCATTGAGGGCAGGGCGCTATGTTGCTCCAGGGCATCGCAGTGCTCCTTTCTTAATATTCTCCTGCCCTTTCCCTTGCTCTAGGTCTCCAACGGGAACCTCCTAGCCATCCTCAACCGACACTACCAGGACCTCACGTGCCTCTGCTTTACTGATGACAGCAGCCACTTTCTCTCGGGGGCGAAGGACTGTCTGGCCCTGGTGTGGAACCTTTACAGGTAACAGTGGCCTGCGAGGAGGTCTCGACCCATTCATTCGGGGGACAGGGAGCGTCTGGATGAGGAATATTAGAACAAGAGATCAGCCACCACTTCCCGGAGGTGGAATCAGCTCTAACTAAGCCCGCATGGCTAAGCTGTTCATAAAGCCTGTTGGTGATGATGAGTCTGTGCCCTCCTTAGGTGGCTGTTCCACTGCTGTCATCCTCGCTGCCAGCGAGGTTTTTCCTAATGTCTCACCTGAGTTTCCCAAGCTGTGGCATATGGCTCTGACTTCTTTTCCCTGCTTGATGCAGAGTGGATTGTGCCCTTTCCCTGCTAGTAGCATCTGAGGTCTCTGTCCTCTCTGGGTTGGGGAGCTCAGTAGGGGCCCTCGTCCTCGGTATAGCATGTGCTGTGGTTGCTGATGGCTTCTGTGTCCTGCTTGGTCCTTGCAGCCAGGAGAGCCATCCCAGAGGAAGCAGAGCCTTGGCCAGCTCTCCTCATGGCCGCTTTGCTCTGGCATCCCCGGTGTTGCTGTTGCTGACCTGCCGTGCTGTGCTGGTTTCGGCTGGGGTAGAATTAATTTTCTTCACAGTAGCTGCTCTGGGGCTGTGTTTTGGATTTGTGCTGGAAACAGTCTTGATAACACAGGGATGTTTTAGTTGCCGCTGAGCAGTGCTTACACAGCGTCAAGGCCTTTTCTGCTCCTCAGCCCCCACCAGCGACGGGCTGGAGGGGCACAGACAGTTGGGAGGGGACACAGCCGACCCCAACTGACCACAGGGACATTCCATACCACAGTGATGTCATGCTCAGTAGGTAAAGCTGGGGGAAGAAGGAGGAAGGGGGGGGACATTTGGAGCGATGGTGTTTGTCTTCCCAAGTCACCGTTACGCATGATGGAACCCGGCTTTCCTGGGGATGGCTGGACACCCGCCTGTCCATGGGAAGCGGTGAAGGAATTCCTCGTTTTGCTTTGCTTGTGTGTGTGGCTTTTGCTCTGCCTATTCAACTGTCTTTATCTCAGCCCATGAGTTTTCTCACTTTTAGTCTTCTGATTCTTTCCCCCCACCCCACCGGGGGGGCGTGAGCGAGTGGCTGCGTGGTGCTTGGTTGCCGGCTGCGGTTAAACCACGACACATGCCAACCCACCTCTCTGTTCTCCCCTACAGCGTGCTGCAGGCAGAGCCCTCCCAGATCCCTGACCCTCGCCACGTGTGGTCCCGACACAGCCTCCCCATCACGGACTTGTGCTGTGGCTTTGGAGGGCCCTTGGCACGAGCTGCCACAGCCTCACTTGACCAGACAGCGAAGGTAAGGCTCAGCTCTGTCCCACCGAACAAGAGTCCTACAGGTGCGCAGGTCCCAGAGGGTTAAAGCAGAATTCCTGCTGGGCTGCAGCAGAGCTGTCCGCGAGGGTTGCCATAAGCTGAATTTCTTGGCTGTCTCTGTGATGACTCAGAGCTGCCAGACCTACTAATGGGCTTTGCCTCTCCAAACACCAGCAGTTTCTCTGCACCTGCCCTCGGGCTGAGCCTCTGCATACTTTGCAGTCCCTCTTCTCCTGGGGAATGTTGGGGTCAGCTCCTCCAATTCCCTTCACTGATGTACAGGACAGGGAGCAGAGCGGCCTGGAGCCCACAGCCTGCTCCTCCTGCCCTGCAGAGGGGGGTCTACCCTGGGGGGCAGGACAGGCACACGAGGGCGTTAAGGCCCATTTTGGAGCTGCCTGGGAAACTTGTTTCACTGTCGCAAAGAGGCCGATCCTGGGTTCTGCCATGGTTATACCTTGGACTTGCTTTCCCCATCTGCAGGATGCTGCCAGCTTGCCACTGGGCAGGTGCTGATAAGCAGCAGCGTGTTCCTCCAATCCTGTCGTTAACATTTAACCCCCTGATTCTCCTGTACCCTCTCACTCCAGCTCTGGGAAGTCTCATCTGGGGAGCTCCTGCTTTCCGTCCTCTTCGATGTGGGGATCATGGCTGTGACTCTTGACCTGTCCGAGTATCACATGTTCTGTGGCGGCATGGACGGGTCCATCTTCCAGGTTGACCTCTGTGCCTGGGTGAGTGCCTGGGGCTGCAGGTCTGCTCGGTGCTGCTCTTGAGATGGCACCCTGAGCCACCCTCACCTCCCCGCCTCCCTGACTGGTGTGACCTGCCAGGGCATGGGAGGGCCTGGGTTCCCCTGTATCTCCTCTGCCCCCTCCAGACACAGTGATGAACCTGCTGGCTTCAGTCTTCCTGAATTTAAACTGCTGTCTCCCTTCCTTCATGCGTTTCTGCAGCCAGTCCAGAGAGACCGGACCTTCCAGACAGAGCGGGAGAACGGGAAGGTCTTCAAAGGGCACAGGTGAGGGACCAGACATACCTGCCAAACACTTCATCGCCCCCATCTGCCCACCTTACTAGTTTCTGGCAGTCCTCGGGTCATCCTGAGTTTAAACTTCCTCTTCTCTTCCCCATTCCAGGAACCAGGTGACGTGTCTGTCTGTCTCCACGGATGGCAGCCTGCTGCTTTCCGGCTCACACGACGAAACAGTCCGACTGTGGGACATCCAGAGCAAGCAGTGCCTGAAGACGATGAATCACAAAGGTAGGCATGCCCTTATCTCCGGGATCCGTTCCTCCTCAGCTGCCAATGGCCACTGCTGTCTCACTTCTGCTGCTCTGCCGCCGCCCTGGGCACTTCAGGCATTTCTCTGCTACTTGTTTCATACCTCCAGGAAGGGCAGAGGCATTAGAGGGACGCCTTAGCTGTCTGGAGTGATGTTTTGACCTTGCCCGTGTCTGTTAACAACCTCCCTGTGCACTGTCAGGCAGTGAGTCATAGATTTCACCCTGTCGCTGAGGACATGCAGGATCTTCCTCCTTGTTTTCCAAAGGGAGCGGTTGCCCCACACGCACCCTAAGGCCTGGGGAGGCTGTGGGAGCAGGAGGATGTGTCTGGAGAAGAGACTGTTTCTGTGACCCCAGCAATGAGCACCCATGAGCTCATTAGGCCTGAAATGAATCCGATATAAGCAGTCGTCTGGGATTTCAGTCTAATGGCTCCGATAAACCGTGCAAACAAACCTTCACAGGCTCAGCTCAGCAATTAGGTGCCTCAGAGCAGTGGACAGTTTAGGCCTCCTGTTGCGTTTGAGTTGTTGCTAACAGTGGATTTTTCTATGATCTTTGGTCTCTTAACACCGCTCTCGCTGATGGGGCTGGCAGCGCTGCTGTTTGGGCCCTGCCTAAACCCTCCCAGAAGGTGACGGTGGGGCAAGTCGGACCCTGTTCCTCTGTGATGCTCCCTCTGGACAGAGGTGGGCAAGCTGCTGCCCCAGGGCAGTTGCTGAAAGCCAGGCTGCCTGCAGACCCTCCCTTTCCTTCTTTCCTTTTGCTGCCAAGAACCGTTTCTAATGGGGACCTACCGCAGCGCCCGTTCAGCCTTGCTCCACTAGCACTATAGGGGTGAAAGCAGACAAAATCTGAGCTGTGTGAGTCATCAGAGGAAGGGGGGGAGGGCAAGCTTTCACTGCAAGCCAGGCATTAAAACCCTCCTTGAGGCCGCAGGGAAGTGCGGGTGGACACAAGCTCTTCCCATGAGGGGCAGGACCAGGTTGACTGTGCTGCTGGGTACTGGGGCCGTGAGGTGTGGGTGCTTTCTGCAGCCTCCGCTGGCTCACTTCTTCCTGCAGGCAGGCTTCCCCGGCAGCCCGGGCACCAGTACCACCCTGCTGCTGCTGTGTGCGCTTCATCTGAGCCAGGGAGCAGGGTGGGAGCTGTATTGTGGATCGGGAGCTGCCATCCGGGGAGAGTTGCAGGTGGAGGGTCCCCGCGCAGAGCTCGGGCTCCCCACAGCCTCCCTGTGTCGGGGGCTCTGCAGCTCTTCTGTCCCAGCACTGCCCCTCTTGGGCAGCCCTGCCGCCCCATCTTAGTGGGGCAGCGAGTTCCCTGCAGTGCTGGTTTCCAGCAGGTCGCCGTCTCCCCTTGGCCTTTCTTGACACCTCTCCGAGCAGTGACGTGAGCCTCCCAGCAAGGTCTGTTCCCTGCTGCTGCCCTGCTCATCCCTCCAGCACATTCCCTGAGCCTTTCCCTTCCCAAGGCAGAGATGACACAGGCTTTTCTGCCATGGCTGATGTGACAGCAACCTCCGGGCTGGTGTGCTCAGGAAAGCGAGGTCCCTCCGCGTCCAGGGCAGAGCGGGTAGCTGGGGGCAAGGCAGAAACCACTGCCCTCCCCACATGATGGTGCTGCAAATAGATCGGAGGGGTTGGAGCATGGCTCAGGGCTCGAGAGGAGCGTAGCTGTGCAAGCAGGACAGATGCAGGGGGCTTTTCCAGCAAGGTTTGCTCGTCCTTGACAGGGGTGGGCAGGCAGGGGAGCAGAGCGTGGGCAGGCAGATGGACTTTGAGAAATTGGGCTGCTGTTCTTGGGTAATGAGCTGCGACTCCTGGGCAAGGCAGGGCTGCTCCTGGTTACCCAGTGTGGCTGGCACCGCACTGAAGGGAAGCAGGGGACTTCTGGGATGTGGAGACCAGCACACCCGGGTTCCTTGCCAGCACTACCCCAGAATCCCTCCAGGCCTCGGTTCCTGTCCTGTCACACAAGCTCCATCCTTTTCTCTGCGAACACTGTGTGGCACAGACTGTCCCCAAGGGCTCGTTTGTGCAAGGCCACCCCGGAGATGCTCCCGTTGATCCATCCTGCTGGCAGCTGCCAGTGTTGGAAACCGGATTATTCATCCTCCCCCAGTTGAGTCCAGTCTCTCTGCCCACACTGGCAGGGTGTCACCCACTGCCTGGTGCCCGAGCCGTCGTGACGAGGTGGGCTTGGACAGGACTTGCATCTGCACTGAGGCCCGAGAGTGGCTGGGGGGTCTGCGCCTGGATGGTGGCCAGATTTGGGGATCTGTGGGCTAGTTCGTGAGATTTCCTTTTCTCCGCCTTTCTTGTCCCTTCCTATCAAATTGTTCCTCGAATTGTCGGTGAACCAGCAGCGGTAATCTCACTAATGGATATTTTCATATGAAGCAGCAAATGTCTTGTCTTTAGGGAGGGAGCAAGAGTAAAACAAATGGTTTGTTACAGCAAAGTGTTGGCAAAGACCAGCTTCGGGGCCAGCCTGGGACGGCTAGCAGAGCAGCTTCTGGACCAAGTATTCGGCAGAGCCTTTGGTTTACCAGTGGGATCTAGCCTTGGATCCTGGGAGGGTCAGGCTTCAGAGCAAGCTCTGGTATAGCTGGAGGGGCAGATGATGGTGAGAGAGCCCTCGCCCGCATCAGAGATGCTTTTGTCCATCTCCTCTGCAGAGACTGAAAGCCTCGGGCAGCTCCGGGACCCCCCTGAGGCTCCCTCCCTCATCCTGCACCTTTCCCTGCTGCCTTTGGTGGGGACGCTGGGTGGGTGCTGCGGCAGCCTGCCTCCGCTCAGGTGCATCTGGATCCTTTTAACCTTTCCCTTTGCGCTGTCGAGTTCGGCGGGGGGAAGATGGATGATCAGGGATTTATTAGCAGTGACTGAGCTGCTCTGCTCGCACACAAGCCCACCGGCTGCTGGAGCTGTGCTGCAGGCAGTGCGGGGGGCTTCGGGGGGCTGGGGGGTCACTCTATCTGATGGGGAGAGATTTGGGGCGTGGGGGGCAGCGGTGGGAGTTCAGCGAGCGTGAGTTTGGAAGGGGAGGCGGAGGGGGCTGCTGACAGAAAGCAGCAGCCTGTGTGGGTAAATGCAGTAATTAAAGCGCTCATTAGCTCTGCCAAACGAGAGTGTGTGATAGATCATTGCAGGAGACAGCTGCGAAAGCGGCAGCCGCTGATGGATGGCTGGCTCTGCAGAGGACGGCCGGGCTGCCCCGCTCCTCCCTGTGCTGCCTGCCGGGCCCAGGGTGCGGAGCTGCATCCCTGCTCCCCACCACCAAAGACAGGGAGAGGGGCTCTGCCTCTTCCCAGGTGCTGGGGAGGAAGGCTAGAGTCCTGGCAGCTGCCTGCGCCGTGGGTTGTGCTCTCTGTTCTCGGGGCTGCCCGAGGCACCAGGCAAGAGGCAACCCTGACGGAGAGGGGGAATTCTGACCCGTCCTCTCCTCTTGTCCTGTCCCAGGTCCGGTTACAAACGCCTTCATAGTGCTGGCCCCAGCCAACATGTTCAACCCCGACGGGAAACCCAGCGTGCCTCTCCCCAAATTCAGCAAACACCTCCACGGCACCGAGAGCAACGACGAGCAGGGGAGTGAGGGAGTGACGCTGCGCCTCGGGCTCCACCAGCAGGTACTGGGGATGATCAGGCTGCTGGGGAGGGGGAGATGGAGGTTGGGTGGGGGTTCTGTGCCAGAGGGTGCCACTCAGAGGTGGTCGGTCCGCTGCTGATGGGCAGCAGCTCCACGGCCTGTTCTGATCTTCCCCCATGCTGCTAAACTTCCCCAAGTACCGTTTTTTAAAGCAGTGGAATTGCCCAATTAACTGACTAGTGGTGGGAGCTTGGCAGGCAGGGAGCAGGCAGGGTCTTCCCTTGCTTTTGGCTGCTTCTGGGCTGCTCTCGGCCCAGGGAGAGGACCCCCCAGACCAAAGTCTCCAAGTGGAGCAAGGTCCTGGCTGGGGTGCAGGGTGTCCCTTTGAAATCACCCCGGTGTCAGTCGTGGCGTGGGGGGTCTGGAGCCATTGGGGCTCTGCAGCTCTGCCCTGCCCAAAGTCCTGCCTGTCAAGAGCCCCCATGCAGCATTTTTGTTTCTTTCTGCCAGAGGCTCTTCTCCCTCTGCGAACACCCTTCTGCAGCGTGGTGAAACCCATTCCTCCTCCCTCGTGCTCCCCTCACCATCCTGGCTGGTGCAGTTATTTGTCCTCCCAGCCTTGTGCCACAGCATGAGCTGGCTCTGCTGTCCCACCACTGCTGTCCCTCAGCCCTGGTGTGGCCGTCCCCAGGCAAGGGGGTATCCTGCACTGTCAGTGATCACAGGCTCACTGCATGCCGTGCCAGTCCCTCCTCTGGCCTCTCTGCCGGTGGTCCCAGAGCTTCTCTCCTCTGTCAGTATCTGTCCCCGGGCAAGTGACAGTCCTGCCATGGCTGATGGATGAGCTCTGTGTAGGGGAGATGGCAGCCAGTCAAGGAGGGGCTGTTTGCCTGCTGCTCAGCAGAGGGGACAGCACGCTGGCGGTGCAGGACCAGCTTGGGTGCTGCTTCAGGAATGTCAGTCCTGCTGTCAGTCGGGCTCTTCTGCTCACGGCATCATGCCGGGAGAGCAGCCTGCGGCATCGTCAGCCCAGGGCTTCCCCCTGCCCGAAGGGCTCTGTCCACGCTGGGAGAGGAGTTTGGCAGACCCCTGCCCAAGGCAGTCTCGAGGAGCCTGTTTTGGGACCCCTGTCCCTGCCCAACCCTGCGCACAGGCCTTCCATTTTGGAAAGGGGCTGCAGCTCCAGCCAGACTCTGCCAGTGCCGCAGGGTTGGCCGTACCCCACTGGAGTCTGCTCAGTCACTGCAGGGCTGGGGCTGGGGGACAGGGGGGTTTCTTTGCCTACTCTGGCAGGAATCCTGCCCGGGGGTGCCGGGAGAGGGCCTGGGTCTTCTGTGTCACTGTCTCCTGTCTGGTCCCTGCAGGAGTCTGGGGAGAGCTACCTGGAGAAGGCTGAGAAGATGTACGCACAGATGTACTCAACAAGGGAAAAGGTGAGAGCTGCTCCGAGACGAGGGAATCGCGTCCTTCCAGTGCAGACCCCTTTGGGAGGGATCCTGTCTTCAGCTGAACCGGTTCTTAGGTCCCTGTGCAAGTTGGGGATGGGGAGGAACGAGCCCTGGAAGTTGCTAGTGGTGTAGACAGGAGGGGCTGCGGTTTGAGTAGGAGATGGAAGAGGGAGAGGACGAAAGGGTTTGGGATTTGCTGCTGTTGGAGCGAGCACCAGCCTCCGCTCGCCAGAGGTGAGACCCGGGTGCCTGACGCTTTTCTTTTTTTCTGCCACAGAACCTGGTGGGAGACCAGGAGCATCTGACGATCCAGGTGAGCGAGCTGGAAGAGGAGGTGAGCACCCTCCGGAAAATCAACAAGAACCTCTTTGACTTCTCTGCTCGCATCATCACCAAACCAGCCAAATGAAGAGGCACCCCCTGCCCTCGCAGCCCTCTGCCTCTCCCTGCCCAGCTCCTGGGGAAGAACCAGCCCACCCTCGGGCACCTGCACACGCAGACGTGCAAGCACGCCTGGCTTGCGTCCTCGCCAGCTCCTGTCACGCGGCACACGCCGGAGCATTTGCCTGCTCAGTCTGGCGCCCGTTCAATGACACGGGACTGAGACAAGCGCGGGGGCTGCAGGGCTGCTGCGTGCGGGACAACACAGGGACCGTTTTCACCCCGATTCGCTGCTCGGTGTCGGTGGGGGCAGACTCGGAGCGGCCGGCTGCGGGAGGAGCGTCGCTGGCTCCGAGGGAGGGGTTCAGGACGCAGCTCCTGCTCTTTCCCTGTCTCTTCCCCTGGCCCTTCTTTGTTTCTTTTTGTTACTTGACCCTGCAGTGCAGACAGAAAAGTGTTTTTCTCTTAATACCGGTTTGAGATTGGATTTTGGAGACCCCTTCCGCCCATCCCGCCCTGGGAAATGCTGCTCAATATCGCTGGACCCCTCACGGTCGGGATCCGGCTGTGGGCTTGTTCCGCTCTCGTGACAGCGGGGGCTGAGCAGCTCTTGCTCCTGGGGGTGCCCAGGGGCAGCGTAGGTGCTGCCTGGGGTCAGGCGGGGGGTCCCTGGGGTCCCAAGCCTGAAGATGAGACTCCCGCACCGCCCCATCCACCCTCCTGGTCCGGCGGGCAGGAGGGCAGGGGGCTGTGGGGGTGTCCCTGGGCTCAGAGTGCAGGTGGTGGTTTCGGGGCGCAGGGCTGACTCCTTTGGGGAGGGGCGGGGGGGGCCAGCAAGGTGCTATTTCCAATCTCGTAAGTTGACAATTTATATATATTTGGATCCAGCTACTTTGTTTTCACGGTGTTCTGGGGAATCGGCCTTTTGTATTGTCACGAGCATGGCAGCGGGGGTTGTGGGTTTTGTTTAGGTTTATTTTTTACATAAAAGATTTGTTTTTTATAGTGAAAGATGCCTGAGGTTTTTCTTTAACACCCCGCTGGTGGCCACAGATCTCAATAACGCACCACCGCTTCCCCGGCAGCGGGGAAGCCATTTCTTGTCCGAGGGAAGCTGCGCTGCTCGGTCCTCTTTGCCCTGCGGGTCCCTCCTTGTCCCCCGAGGCTTTTCCTCCCGGCCCGTGGGGATGGAGGGGTTCCTGGATCTCGGGGACCGCGGCCGTCCCCGTGCGCACCCACCACACCGGCCTGTTTAATACACCAGAAGTAAGCGCAGTTGATTTAAAGTGCACTTTAATAACACAAGTATCTGTGCAGACCGTGCTCCTGCCAGCTTGCTTAGATAATGCTTTTAGCTTAATAAGCGACGTTTCTCCTCCCTCGCTCCCCACCTTCCTCCTGACGCTTTGGATCAACATTAATCGGCTGCATCGGGGAGCCTCAGCCCCAGCCGCTCTGGGGGCTGCCGGTGGCCGCGGCTGTGGTGGCAGCGTGTCCCCACCCCAGGGGGAGCCCCGAGCCCTGCCATGGAGGGCAGCAGCCTGCACCCCATCAAGCCCAGACCTGAGCCCTCCCAGTCTTTTCCAGTCCCTCCCAGTGGGGTTTGTGTCAGGGCACAGCTTGGGAGGAGCAGGAGGGAGGACGAGGCTGCCCTGCGAGCCCCCTCCTGTGCTGCACTGGGGAGAGGCAGGGGTTTGGGGGGGCTATTTCATGCCAAGAGCCTGTTGGCCCCCCCTTCCCCAGCTCCTGCCTGGAGCAGTGGGTGCTGCTTCACGTTTATCCCTGGGGACCAGCACCCCCGACGGGGGGGGGGGGGTCCCAGGGGTC
>VYXH01011135.1:207086-223500 GCA_013397275.1 Burhinus bistriatus | reverse complement strand
TGGACCACCAACCCCCCCAGTTAACCCCCCCAGCCCATCGCCCGTCCGTCTCACTCTTCCCGTGTGCCCCACAGAAAATCCACCGGGCTCTGAACATGGGCACGGAGGAGCAGAGGAGGCAGCAGCTGAGCTTGGAGCAGAGGTACAGCCGGGGCTGGGTGCCTGCCCTGCTCTCCTCCTCCTCCTCCTCCTCCTCCCCGTGGGCACCCACCATCCCCAGGGGCCATGGAGGGACCTTCCAGCTCCAGCTCAGCCTTTCTCCCTCTTCCCAACAAGGTGCGACATCCAGCCAAGGCAGGCGCCGGCAGCGGGGCAGCCCTGGGGTACCTTGCGGAAGGACACACGGCGGGTGCGCTTCCAGCTGGACAAAGCCCCCCCCAAGGACGAGGGGTCCCCGCGGCACCCCAGGAACGGGCAGGCGCTGCAGCCGCTGGACAGGGCGGCCAGCGAGAGTGAGCTCCAGGAGCTGGAGGAGAAGATCCAGGCGATGCGGGACCAGCTGCACGCAGCCCTGGTGAGGAAGAGCGAGCTGGCAGCCGTGCTGGGCACGGTGAAGAGCAGCCGGGCGCTGCCTGCCCTGTCAGCCACGGAGGAGCCCCGGGAGGAGAGGTGACATGGGACAGGGGAGCTCAGCCCGCTCCCTGGGCAGGGAGGAGGCAGGCAGCCCCCAAAACACCCCAGATCAGGCTGCTCTGCAGGGAGGCGGGCAGGACAGACCATCATGCACTCCCCTTGCTCGGAGCAGGGGCAAAGAGATGAGGGATGGAAGGAAAAAGGCCCTTGGGGTGGCAGGATGGAGGGGGGGGGGGGGTCCCTTCCCCAGCTCCGGGGGGTTCATCTCCTCGCCTCCCTCTTCCTGAACCGCTGACGACGGGGGTTTAAACCACAGGCCTCAGCTGAGGGGGTTTATTTTGGGGAAGGCAGCGGGTGAAGATGAGGTGAGAAGCCCCTGCAGAACCGGGACAAACTGCAGCACTTCTGCTGGCAGAGCCTTCAGCAACGCTGTGTTTTTAAACTGCGTAAATAAAGATGATGGAGGAAAATAAAGTCTGCTTTTTCTTTTCCAGCTGCATTTTAAACGCAGCAAGGCTTGGGGCGAGGGTAACCCTTCCCCTCCCTCCTCTGCAGGCGAGTGCCAGCCCCACCGCAGGACAGCAGCGATCAGGAGGAGGAAGGTGAGTAGCCCTCGTCCCACAGCGCATTGACGTGGCAGCAGGATGAGCCGAGACCCCGATCGCCCCTCGGGAGAGCCAGCTCCAGGGCAGCAAAGCCGGGCTGATCTCCAGAGCCACCTCAAACCAGGAACAGAGTCTTCCCCGGGGCAGATGGTGAGAGATGGACGGCGCCGGCCCGTTTCCAAGCCCACGCAGAGTGCGGCCAACAGAGGAAATTCAATAGCCCACAGTCACCCGTGGGTGACGACGTAGAAGGCCCAGGGCCACAGCACAGCAAAAGATCTTCCCTCCCCGCAGCCTCTCCACTCACACAAGGAAGCTGCCAAAGACGGGTGAGCAGAGCTGCGACGGGGACATGTGCTCAGCCCCCTGCCCTGCCACCACCCCTCCGAGCCGTAACGGGGCAAGCGGGGCTCGACCGAGTGCTTGACGTCCTGCGCCCGCACCCACGCCACCGGACCCTCACACCTCAACTTCCAGCAGGAACCCAGCACAACTGCTAGCAGGACACCAGAGCAGCACCACAGCAGCTGTTAGATATAATATTTATTATTATATACAAACACATTTTGTACATTAATTAAATAGAATGAACTCTACTCTTCATTCATNGCCCCCGCGGTGCTGACATGGAAACCCTTTCCTGGTGGAAGACACCGAAATGCGCGCAAGAGCCCTCCAAGGGAGATGGACTCCACAGACGCTGCTCAGCTGGGGGGAGCCCTTCCACCACATTTCTCCCTGGGCTTCCCTCTCCTCTCAGCACTGCAGACACGACACACTCCTGCGTCGCTCCGCTCTACCTACAAGCCTAAACCCTCCTTCCAGCCACATCCTTGCATGGGGGCAGCCGGTCCCCGTCCCAGCCCCCCAGCTCAGCCCCATGGTGTACCAGCCAGCTGCTTCGCAGAGGGATGGGGCACAGCCAGCTTCACCTCCACTGCCAGGAAAATGAGGGGAAAAAATAGCTGAAATGTCTTGGCTTTAGTGTTTTGGTTCTTGGCTAAACCATCTCATGCAACAATTCAGCCAGTGAAAAGCCGATCTTCTCTCCTCTGGGATGGGGCTGATGCAAACGTGTCCCTTGAGGGACAAGGCACTGAAAAGCAAACTACATCACCCACGGTGGCAGGTGCCGAAAGCAGAGTTGTACAGAGACAGAGCTGCTGTCTTCCTCATCCCAAACGTCGCTACAGACACCGACGCTACAGATCAGTTCCCAGCAGATATTACTTGAGACCCTTTGCCTGTGCCAGGAGCTCCCACTTCATGCTGGCCACATACATCTAAGAGAGGCTGAATTCCCGAAGCCCTCACAGAGGTCACCAGCAGCAGAAGGGACAGCACTTCTCCAGGGCTGACCAGTACAGGAATCAACCCCGCTGCTTCCGAGCCCAGCCAAATGCACCTCTCCTGGGATGGAAGCTCTAACCTGGACATGGCAGCTTCTACCCCCAAACCCATTGACCAAGGGAAGTTCAAGGACAGAAAAAATGGGGCTGAACTGCAGTTTCTGCTTTGGTTATTGCCCAGCTTTGCCCTGGCGTGAGCAGATCTAGTGTCTGGGGAAGGTCTTAAGCTCCTCTTCCCCTTAAGGAGAAGGAAAGTTTACCACGTTTCTTCCTCTGTGGCTCTCCCAAGCATGTCTGAAAATGCTCTCTCTGTTCCTACGCAGCTGTGATTCTAACCAGAAAGCTGCCACACACACGCACGGCCTCTCACAAATCAGCTCACACTTGTGAACACCACCAGGACTGCAAACGCGACCGCAGGGGGCAAAGCTGGGGCAGCTGGGGGCAAGGAAAAGCTGTGGCACAGAGTCGACTGCAGGGCTTGAGCAGGCAGCCTGCTCGCCTGCAGCCGCGGCACAAGGCCCCTGAGCCTCGCAGGCTGCAGGAGTGAACGCCTCATCCCCCCGTCCCGGCAGTCCCACGCACATCAGCCTCTCGTCCACAAGCACACACGTGCTTTTCCCAGGGGAGTTCACAGCGGCCCCTTTTCTCTGTCCCAGCTGCTCTGCCTCCGCTAAGAGGAATTCATGGGTTAAGGATGACGGTGAAGTGAGAAACAGTAACAAGCAAAATCCAAATGCCTTCCTGGCAGTCCAGAATTACAGTAACAGCGACTCAAGACAGGCTCCTCAAGTCTGGCTCCGAGCAAGGTTTGGAGCTAGGTGTACTATCTGCTGGTGCTGGGCAAGGGCTGCTTTCCCCCCGGTCCCCAAGAGCACGACCCAAGCGTCTGTCCTGATCAGTGTCCTCCAAAATGGCTGGAGGGGTCTCTGCCACGCTGCTGTTTGCAACGCAGTTCTTGCCACTAGGTTTTGCTTGGCTGTCTGAGCCCTCGACAGCCTCAGTCTGCTCAGAAAGAGAAGGGCTGGGGACAGAGGCCCCTTCCTCCTGCAGCAGGACGAGGGGCGCAGCCGGTGCCGCCTCGGCGGCAGCGGGAACATCTGCTGCCGCCACCACAGATGTTGAAGTGACTTCAATGGTGATGGAGCCCATGGCCGTCTCCGGGTGGTCGCTGCTGACCCTGATGCGGGCAACCAAACTGGAGGCAGCGGCAGCATCCTGAGGGTTCCCGTTGGCCATGGCTTCGTGCACCACGTTTGGCTCCAGGAGGGTAGTGCTCAGGTCAGAGAGGAACGAGGCTTCTGTAACGATGGCGGCTGTCTCAGCTACCCAGTTCAGATCGCTGCCAACAGAAGCGGCTGTGGCAGCGGCGATGACGCTGGAGGCCTCGCTGGGACTCAGGGCAGCCGGGCTGCTGCTCTCCCCAGAGGGCCCGGCAGGCAGGTGGGGACGGCGGCTCCCCACGTCAACGGGGGCAGCTGTAGTGTTGTTGTTGAGGTTGTCTTGGAGCGTCGTCTGAGTGCCCTGGCCCACCTGCTGGTTCTGCAACAGCATCTCCTGGATCCTGATCTGCTGGAGGATGGCTGGCAGCTCATAGTGATGGAAGAAGTAAATCATCGAATGCTAGAGAAGGCAAAGGGAAAGGAGTCACTCATTGGGCCTGGGCCACGAGTCTAGATGTACCTTAGAAAACTATGCTTTCTTCTTGCTGTAAAGACAGTGACCGCAGAATTCGGCTGCTCTGATAGGAAAGAGGTTATCTGAAATTTCAGAAAGATTTGTCCCTTCCACCACAATTCCTGCAAGCTGCTGTCAGAGCTTTCACAGTTTCTCTCTGAAGAAAGGCACTGGAGTACTACCTCTCTTCCCTTTTAAGGGCTGAGAACAAGAAGGGTAAAGGCATTTCTCTGGCCCATCCTCAGGTCCCTGTTTCCACCCTGCAGCAGAGAACGGGGGCAGGTCAACAGTCAGAGACACACAAAAGCCTTGCTTGAACCAGGATATTGGATACGTCAATTTGGAGGTGGTCTTGCCAGCATCTTCACTGCACAGACCTGACCAACTCCTCAGCCTCTGCAAGTGAGATCCTCAGTGGGATTTCTTCCAGAAAGACAGGATAGAAATCTTTCCCTAACACCCCCCAAAACTCACTTGACATCGGCCTATTGTCAGTCACATGGGTGGATTTGAGCCAGTGACCAAGAAGTCCTGCTGTTTGATAGCCTCCTTCTGCTGTTCTATTTTTGACCCAGGGATTATTTTACTCTCTTATATAAATAAAGATTGCTATTCAAACTCAGCTTGACAAGTAGTTTGGTAAAGCCCAAAATGCAGTTGATTTCCTTCACTTTGCTCCCACCGGCTGTGCTATTAAAATCAGCCACGTAACAGTTCAAACTGCAGGCAGCCAGACCCCTCTGAGGCGTGTGCAGTGACCAGGACTGAATTCACAGCATGGCACCTGCCTCCACACCGCTGGTTGCACTGACGTACCGCAGAAGTGGCAGCTACTCACCTGGATGAAGAGCCACGAGGTGACGAGAGCCAGGCTGCTGTACTGCCCGTTGAATCGATAGTGGTAAGCATAGAAGGCAAAGTGGTGCAGATAGAAGAACCTGGACAGAAAGGTAATAAATACCAGGACAGGGCAATGGACAGGAAAAACACAAGTTTCTTTCTACTTGTAACTCCGTTCTGAGCTGCAGCACTTTGCATAGGGTGGTGCAGACTCCCATTAACAGGTAATTAGAACTGCCTCGCTATGAACAGGTCTTCAACAGGGTAAAACAAAGGGCAGGGAAAGGACTGAGGTGATCCTTGACATCCAGGCACAGACCCAAAGCAGAAGCAATTGCACTTTGGACCCTGTGACATGTAGGGCAGCTCCCAAGGAGACATACAGAAGCTCTCGAGCGGAAGCTCTCCTGTCTGGGAGGGCTGGAAGGGACCTGAAGCAGCCTCCCAGCAGAGAACGGGACATGCAGTGAGAACGCCCAATACGGGAATGAGGTCCCAGCCAGCTCTTACCTGAGCCAATGCCTCTTGCTCGTATTAGTGTGGCAACAGATAGCATCGTATTGGTCAGCCAGCCACACAATAAGGATGATGTAAAATGCAGTTGTGGTGTCATTGAAGAACTCTGACATAATGGCCTCCATACCTACAGGACAGAGGGTGTCTGACATCAGCACGCTGGAGGGCACAGACCCCACTTCGGCAAAAGGGCTTCCCAAAGGGGCACGTGAAGGAACCCTCTGTCATGTCCACAGCTGGGGCTGTGACTGTACATCAAAGACCAGCGCAGGACAAATCAGCTGTTTAAAGCAGCAGCTAAGGCCAAACATGTTTCACTGCTGACTGCAGTCACTACGCAGGCCAGAGCATCAGCTGGCCTCGGACAGTGCAGATTTCGGGGGTTTTGTTGTTGGTTGTTTTTTAAATTCAAATTGTGCTAATGCAACGTGGTCACAAGAAGTGTGAATCTGAAATGAACTAAAGTGACAGACAAAGCTTCAGTTTATGTGATTTCCACATGCACTGCTTTTTCAGGGGACCCAGAAGGACAATGCAGCTCACTGTGCCATCAAATTCCAGAGCCTTCCACCTTGTGATGAGTGGACACACTAACCACCTGCCGTGGCCAGGTCAGAACAGGGAATTGTACTTTCTGCAGATCCCAAAGGGACTCGCTGCACATACACAAGAAGTGAGCTACTGTCCTTACCTACTAGAGCCAGAATGACAGTGAGGAGGGGAGCTGCAGGGAATGCAATTGTCATGTTCATTTCCAGCATCTGTAACAGGTCAACTGCAAGAAGGAAAACACACTGTAACATGAACTGGATGTGGGGCCACGAAACCCTCCACCCCTACATTACTCCCCATTCAGAGCACCGCAACACGCAGTGAAGTCCACTGTCCCTGATACTTGTCAAGAGACAGAACAGTGCTCTCAAGCACAGTGATAGGCGGGTAGGGGGGATATATTTCCTGTCCAGCTACATGCACGACCCTTCTAAACAACAACAGTCAAGAGTATATACATAATAAACTGTGCTGGAACAGACACAGTGTCCAGTGCACCTAAATCCCTTAGAAAATCCTTACCAATGAAGACAAAGATCTGATGGTGCGAGTAGCGCAACAGCATCGAAACAGATAGGGTCTGAAATATGAGAACAGAAGCCAGCGTTAGAGCCACACAGGTCCAGGGAGTCACTTTCAGAATCACACTACAGCAGAGGGCTGGACAGGTAAGCTTGGACTTGCAATGTTGCGCAGCGTGCTGTGCATATCCCACGTTCGTTAGTTTGAGCTACGCAGACCGACTTCCCAAAGAGTAATTAGGACTTCACAAACAGCAATTAATCTTTGTACTACTGCAGTGAAATAGACAGTAAGTAATTTGTTTGTAAAGAGACCGATTCTGAGTATTTGAGCAGGGGCCAAACCAAACAGCAGTAGCAGAGCAGGAACTAGGGTTTCTTCCCATCCTACGTCTGTGCTCCTCCCAGCAGCTCGTAATGCCTCTCCGACAACAGTCACCCAGCACTCATTTCCTCCTCTCTCACTGGCCACAATATTATTGTGCAAGGAGCTGCATCAGTGGATGGTCAGAGACAAAGGGAGACAGTCACCCAAGACTACGAACACAGGCTTAGTTATCACTTGGGATCTTGTCTAATACTTATCTGTAATCACCTCATCTCACACAGTCACAGGAGACTTGGTTCTATCTTGATTACTCCTGGAAAATGTTAGACCTGTTCTTAAAAGTTTCAGAGGACAAACTTCTGCACCCTGTGCCTCGGCAGCCTGAGTGTTTAACTACACTTAGAGATTCTCGAACCTGAATCTCCCTTCTTTATTTCGTTCTATTTCAGCTCCTCTGTTTGTTTCACTGTTAGGACTTTAAGACCCTCCATTAAAAAACCCCAACAAAATAAAACAACAGAGTAGAACCTCAAACTCCATCAACTTAGCTTTAAAAGCAGACGAGAGCTTGGGCCTGTGCTGTTACATCAAATATATGCTGACCAGCACTGGGCTCAGAGTTCAGGCAATGTCCAGCTCCTGTCGACTTACAAATATGACCATGATGACAAAGGCTGCCAGATACGAAGTCCTAGCCATCCACATGCTGACAAAGCGATAGTGCTCCCCAGACACCACATTGCGAAGGAAACCTGGAGAAAAAAAAACAGACACAAACACACAAGCTCAGCCTGATTAACCCACAAACTAAGAACAAACTTCCACTGCCTTCTAAAGGAATAGGATTTAAAGCAAATCTACGGCAACAGCTCCTCACAGCAGCACTCTTATTGTTATGCAGTGCAATAAGGCAGTAGGAAATCACGTTTGCAGACACCTCTCCCCTCCTCCTTGTTTCATTTTGTCCTTGACAATCACATCTCTTCATAACACAGGGAACTGTTCCCTGCATAGAGATTAATCAATAGTCAGAAGATGATATTCATGCACCCACAGAAAAGCATCAACTGCTCTGCACAGCTGCTGAAAGTGATTCCTCCAAGCCTTACCTTTGTTTTCTTCATTTTCAGCTAAAGCTTTGACACTTGACATCAGGATGTCATCATACCCCAGGAACTCATCCAGCAATAGGCGACTGAACCTGTCCCCAAAGCACTGATCCCTGGTAGGATCTACAGAGAAGACCAAAAAAACATTCAGATTATTCGTAACTTAAGCCACAGAGGCAGCAAGTCTTCTCATCACTCAAAGGACACATTTGCCAGCAGACCTGTGTCTGCGCTCAGACCTTTGGCAGTATAACTAAATTGGGCAGGACTGGGAGGGAAAATGTCACACCCTGACAAATCTAGCCATGCTGTCAAAATGCTAATGTCAATCAGGTCTTGAGAATTACATCAGGGCTGTCACGCTCTCTGTCGGCACAGGCATAAAGGGAATTTGCCTTCTAGGCTTGGACTATCTCCCTAGGCTCACCCCAACTAATGGCCCAGAGAAACAAGTTCTGGTAAGACTTAGAGGGCTGGGCTGAGACTTTTTGGCCATCAGCCAGCCTCAGCATGATCCTGCTGGAGCCCACCATCCCCATCCACTCTCCTGCAGTGGAGGACAGGCGAATGCCTCCTGACGGCTCTGAGCACTAACAAAGGCTATTCAATTCCATCTCATGAAGCTGGTGCTGCATTCTATCGTACAAACACTGATCAGCTTGTAAAAATAACCCAAATCTAAGCAAAACAGGAAGCATGAACACAAATAATTTTTCAGTAAACTACTAGGATACTTATGAAAGAATTTGTCTAGCTGAATCGGAAAATCCAGGCCAGCAAATGGATATTTAACATGGAAACTGCCCATTACCTATACGGGATAACTGCTTAATGCTCCAGCCCAGCTGTACTTCAGTTTGATTAGGAGTAAGTAATGAAGTCTGGTCTGACTGGTGCACTAACAGCTTGTTACAGATCAATTATCTTCACAGGCATGAGAAGGTTTGAGACTATATTCCTGACTTGGACAGGTTTTAATGCAGCAAATGCCAGGAGAAAAGAACACTGTTCCAGGAAAATGGTCTGCTGGTGCTAACAGGGGCACAGAAGTACGCTGAGACAGTGCCAAGCAGATCTGCTCAGTACCCCCCCCGACATGTGCACAACTGCTCTCACACTGGGCTCTAACATTGCGCTGCTGCTGCTCCACACTGAGCCTAGATCTTCAGTACCAAGAGGCTCTTCCTGCCTCAGTGAGAAAACTGTGCTGGACATAACGTTAGAGCTCACTGAAACAGGCTCCACCATTTCACACTACTCCGCTTGGAAAGTTATGACCTACTAAAGCAATGAAGACTCCATAAAGAAGCTCTCCTACGTGGAAAATGAGCGCCATCAACTGTTATAAATAGTTTCCACAAGACTAAAGAGGAAACAGCAGGTAGGTATCTCTGCAGAGCACTTACCCACCCCTGCACCAGAATGGGCTGTCTCCCTCACTCACCCAAAGTCACCACCATGACCGGGATGCTGAGGCGCTGGCGAGTGCTCTGGGACAGGCGCAAAAACCCGTACTCCAACGAGTACTCCACAATGTACTCTTCCTGCGGCCACACTGCAAGAGAGGGTGGGAAGGGAGGCTCAGCAGCAGGGTTTGCAAACAATTACCAAGAAGAAATAGCACCTCTGGATTCCCTCCCTCCCACCGCGTTCTGGAAAAGACAATTGATTGCAAACACAGGCTCCAGGCTTCTTTCAACCAATTTAAAACAAACCAATACAAATTCTTTGAAATTGCAGCCTAGTCCCTTGACATTAGTCCTTAACATGAAACTTCTGGGAAAGCTTCAGGGCAGTGGTTCCAAGCTGTGTCAAGCATTGCCCAGACTCTGGCCACACCTTTGCCTGGTGAGCCTTAGACCACTTGTTCCTGCTTTGTTCAATTTCTGCTTTCTACGTTATTTAGGAAACAGCAGGAAAATACACTTTACACCTGCTGAACACCAAGTAAACACTCCACAGGGCAAGAGCACTGCACTTCTCAGGAGACAGAGGTCACTGCTGCAATTACAAATCTCAAAACTAAAGACAGGAGCAATTACGACTCTCCAAAGAAGTGTGGTGCCTGAAAACTCCTTGATTTGTCTTCTTATTTTTTCTTTTTAAAGAAAGGTTCAAAATAGATGCTATTTGCTACATCATCTCTGGAAGGACAAACCCTCCTGCTAAGTTGGAGCCAAGCAATTTAATCCCTGATCTTTCAAACTGTCACAGCGTATCTTGCAAGAGGCGAGGGGAGGCAGCTGTCAGGCATCTTGCAACACCACGGCAAAAAAGTTAGAAGGATACAATAACTCAAAAGAAATGTACCTGACTCATCTGACTTACAGCGACACGTCACTGACAGAAATGCCCACTTTATTTCCCTGCCTCTGATCCCACTTCTTGGGCAGCAAACACAGGCTGGTGTGTTTGTTTCATCTTTTGTTTCCGTTATAAAACAGTTTTAAGATCAAATGGAAATAAAGTGTTTAAATATCAACAAAAGAATTACTTCCTTCATATCATAAAACATTTTTCCATGGTAAAATATTCTGTCTAAACACCAAATTTGATGTACTTATAGCACAAGAAACATGGAAAAAACCACTAAAACCAGGTATTTGGGACCCATTTGAAAAGATGAATTTTTTAATCACGTTGGGAAGCAGCACAATTCTCTCTCCCACCACATTGCTGGATCATTTCCAACCAAGCGTTCAGCAAATCAAGGCACAGCCCACCAGTGCACACGGCGCTGTACAACGTGACTCTCTTACAGAACTCAGGCAACTATTAATAAAGGTATTGCACCAAAAATATTTACTGCTCTCTACTCTTACACGACTTAATGATCTGAAATCAGGACTACTGAGCTCTGGATCAGCATCAAGCAAGACCAAGGGAACAGTGCTACTGCAGTGTCCAGTCTCACAATCCTCCACAGCTAGAACATCCAGTACTTCCGAGGAGCAAAGAATTCCAGTCTTTCCAGGGATAAAAGTGTAGGTGAAAAAGGTAAATTAAATAAGAATCCAATTGCCATGCTTCTATTTTAACACCAATGGTTTTTTAATAGATTTCCTCCCCTAACCACTGGAAAAAGAAGTTTTCCAACACTGGAATTCCATTTTAAATAATACAAAGCCACTAAATCGCCCTCTACAGTTTATGAGACATTAGCAGCTTAATTCTTGCTGGAACAAGGGGAGGGATAAAGCAGGATGATATCCTGAATGATGCAGAGCAGCAATGCTGTATCTCGCAATCCAGTAAAACTTGCTCAGTGGCTTTCAGGACTAATTAGCTATTCCAAGTACTGGTGTTGACTCAGGGACCCAGAACACAGCCCAAACCCTGTTAATACGAGGAGGAATGTGCGCTGTCAGTGGGATCCCTGCAGATCTGAAGAGGATGGCAACCTGCTCAGAAGAGGGAGGTTCGCATTCATCTGAGGTATCTGGTACTGATCACTGCAGAAACACGATGCCAGACCAAGAGGCTTCAGCAAATTTTATAGCCCAGATGACCCCTGACTCCCAGCCTCCCTCCAGCTGAAGGAAAGATATCGCTGTGGATCTGTTGTTAGTATTGACAAGATTAACCGCAGGCGAATGCATCAGGGAAGACATTTAAGGTTACTGTGCACGTGCCCAGAGAAGCCAGAAGGAATGAGGCGTGCAGGGAAGATGCACGGGGCAGGGGAAGGAGAGAGCACAGATAGCAGCATAAGTTGTCTTTACCTGCTCTGGCTAGCATCTCAAACTCGGACACAGTCTCCCTCAGAGGCTGCATACCTTTAGTGGCTGCTTCACTAAACGAGAACTCCTGGCTTTCGTTGTGGGTCAATGCCTCGGTACTGCTCACCCGGGACGGCTTGAGGAACACCTTGGGCTCGATATCCAGCTCAAACTGTTGGAAAACCGTGGCAGGGAAAGTCATGTTAGCAGCCACTTCAGCTCCCGTCTTCTGTGTTTCCTCTGTGCCCCCAGCAAAGGCCTCCACCACCAAAAGGAGGGCAAAAGAGGCCACCTTCTCAGGCTCTAATTTCTATCTTAAACCATCAGAGGCTAACGAGGAGATTCAGGAAAAGCCAAGGAACCCACTCTGTTTCTAGGTGACTGAGGGATCACAGAAGAACCATGGCATACAGAAGATGACTGCACTAACAAACCATTTCTCCCCAAACCGAGAACCAGGTTCCCATCTCCTTTTGCGCACACAAGGAAAGAGTCTTTACCTTAATAGAGCTGTTTTCAAACATATCCACAGTCATTTCCTCTTCTTCCTCCTCCTCTTCCTCAGCTGTGGATTCAACTACCATTCCTGGGAACTTCTCAACACCACAGAATTGCAGGAAGATGGGAGCTCGGCTTGAGTTGCGCTGTATTTCCACCCGCAAGATACCATCACGTGGCCATTTATCTCGCACGTGCTCCAAGCAGTTAATGGGTGAGCGGGAGAAGGCGATGTGAATGTAAGCCAGGATGAAGAGCACAAAGAGAGCCTGCACACAGCAAGAAACAAAGCAGAGACCATTAGCCCAACCAACTTTGGCCTGTTTACAGACTCCCTAGTTTTAACCATCTCTTCTTTGCCCATAAAGACACTGGATTAACTTGGACAAATGGATTTGCAAGTGGACAAGAGCTTTTATGCTTTCCAACATCGGTGGTCTCAGCATCAACAATAAAGCAGCCCAGAATCAGGCAATTTCAGCACTACCGCATCAACAGTGGAACACAGCAGAGACAGCAGCAAGAACAATCTCCTCCTGTTCACAAGACCAGAGCCGCCACCGATACCTGTGCAGTACACGTGTCTTGCTGAAAGTACAGGTCACAAACGCAGGCCCCAGTGCCATGTAAAGTCCTACAAAGCAACACCATCCCCAAAACGACTGCACCGCAGACAAACTGACCAAACACTGCACCAACGTGTGACGAGGCTCCAAAGCATATTGAAAGAAACAGAAACACATCCATGGCTTTCAACCATTCCCTCCTCAGCACAAAGTGTTTCCTGTTGAAGCCCAGAGAAGACTGCCCAACTTTACAAAGGCAGAAAGAAGCAAATCTCGACAGAAGACAACGCACCACAAGAGCAGGACAACACAAACCCATAGCAGAACCGCCAGCTCCATGTTCAGATCCACTGCTCGCTGCTGCGAGGTACGGACTCTGCCACAGCAGAGGTCGAGCTGGCCTGCTGGGGCTGGTCTCGTGGAGCATGACCACTCCCTTGCCTTGGCTCACTCCAAGGAACAGCTATAAAATCACAGCAAAACAAAATGGACTAATAAAATTCATTCTCTATAGTGAAGACAGTAAATCTAGCACGGCGTTACCCAACGTTGTCCAAAGTTCACAGCTGAAAGCTCCAAGAAATGCTGGTACAGTAAGTGGTACAGCTGAGTTTCATACACTCGCTTTCCAACTGCATTAAGATGCTCATTCCTAATTAAACTAGCTGTCCTTGCTATGTATCGCTCTTGACCTATTTGCTATGAATAAACAGACTGGTAAACATCACATCTGCAGAGGAGCTGCACAGGAAGACGCTAGGGAAGGTAAATCAGAACACCTTGCTCATTGCAGGAGCCATGATGAAGCCAGCAGAACCACGAGCAGTTTTAGGACTCTCTGAAAAGCAGCACGCAGGACCACAGTCTCTGACTTTACCTCCTACCTGGACCCTGTGCACACAGCCAAGACCAGGCTGGAGTCTGGCTGACTCCTAACCCGGCTGGTAGGAGCAAGCTGTTCTCTGCAGATGCCCTGTGAATACTCTTACGGCCTCAGGAGTGCTTTGATCAAAAGCACACAGCAGCAAGAACTGCTACCAGTTGGACCACTTGCTCTGCCTGACAGCCTCGCTGTTAGCACTCTCCCTGTTCCAGTCTCCCTGTCTGCCTGAATCCAGTTATACAATGGGGAAAAAAAGAGCGCTGTCAAATCCTTTAACATTTCTTGGGAAGGGAGAAAATGTATATATGCAGTATGGGACAAGTCGTCCCAAATGTTTTCTTGCTTTAAGTGGCTGAATTTTAGAAACTCAGAGCAGAAGCATGCTGCTGTCACCTGGCAAGCTCCTCTCCCCCCTTCCCCTTAGTATAGGAATATCTAATTTCCTATACTAATGCTGACAAGAAGTGTCAGCATGCCCCCTGGAAGCCGCGGTGCAGTGTTTAACCTACAGGCAGTTCACCCCATGGACACTGACAGGCCTCTCTGTGGGTCTCCAATCCTGCACCTACATCAACAGGAAAGCAGGCAGGTTTTTACCCTGGTATGTAGAGGTGTAACACTGCACTAGCACAGCTCAGGGTGCTGACTGCTAAAATGAAACGGGGTCGTGCATTAATTGCTTCCAGAAAAGACAAGCCTCCAACAAAACTCCAACAATCGAACACCTCACCTACACAATGTATGCAAAACAAGTGACTGCTTGGAAACAGAAATCTTTTCATGCCCACATCCCCGGACCTGACCCACACCAGCCTGGCTGCCCACTGAGCTGGCTTACTGAGTTCCTTTTTATTTCCAGATGTGGTACCAGAGCTCTGGTGGTGTGGGGACCGCTACAGACCATTATGACTATTCACGTCTGTCTCACAGAAGAGAGGCCCACGGGAGCTCAGTGGACACCTTAGGGGCGGTGGCCCAAACACAGGCTGTGACCTCTAGCAGAGCCAAGTTTTGTTGTGTTTATAAGGAATTTTATGCCTTAGTGCCCGACTGCAGGCCAGCACGAGGAGTGTCCGCTCCTCCCCATAAAGCTGCCTCTCACCTTGAGGAGGACAAAGAACTCGAAGATGCGGCGGAAGGAGGGTGGGAAGAGGCGAGCGTAGGTCACTGCCATCTTGAAGAAGAGCGCGTGGAAGAGGCGATCGCGCACATTGATCAAGGGGTTCTGGTTGAGGTTGGGATTGCGGACGCCCCGGTTGTTGCCCCCGGCAGCCCCGCCACCCCCGTTGTTGTGGGCCGGGTGGTGGTTGTTGGCGTTCGGCTGGTTCTCGGACATCCTGACGCTGCGGCCGGGAGCCGAAGGGCGCTGGCGGTGCTGACCTGGGCCGGAGGAGCCGTTCCTCCTCCGCTGAGCGGACTCGGGGCCGGGCGGCCGCGGCGGGGGGACGCGGGGGTCAAGCGCTGCCTCCGCGGGCCCGGGGGGAAGCCCCGTGCCGGGGGCTGCTCGGTGCGGGGCGCCGGGCGGGCCGGGCAGGCGCTGCCCCCGTCCCGCTCTCCTCAGGGGGGGCCTCCCCGGACCCGGTCCGGCCTCCTGCGCGCAGAGGCCTCCCGAGCGGAGGGCGGGTCAGGCCTGGCGGGGCCCGGGCCAGGCTTCGGGGCTCAGCGGGCCGCTGCCTCGGCGGGGCCCGGGAGCGGCGCGGCCCGAGCAGGCCCAGCGGGGACGCGGCTCCTGGGCCGGCCCCGCGGCCATGGGGGGGAGTCCGTCACCGGGGAGACGCGACCGGGCCCGGAGCGCAACGGGCACCTCGGCTCTCGCGGTGCGGAACGGGCCGGTCCCGTCCCCTCAGCGCCCCGCCGCCATCTTCCTCCGCCGGCACCGACAGCGGCGGCAACGCGCCTGCGCGAGCGCCGCGGGGAACTCTGGGACGGTGGAGGACAAGGGCCGGCCCCGCCCCGCGATGCAAAGTAGGGAACTCCCGCCATGCACCGCGCGCGGCCCGCCGCGCTGCGCGGAGAGAGAGCCGCGCCAAAATTTGTCAGAAAAGGCAGGATTTAGAGTATGAAAGTAGAACGAGTGCTCTTGGAAAAGTGACGCAGTGGGGAAAAACGCGGGAACCCGCGGCAAAGTCAGCCACCATGACTGCAAAGTTATGGAAGTCGGGAGGCTTAAATAGCGTTACGGCCACAGGGGCGTTCGTGCTCGCTTCGGCAGCACATATACTAAAATTGGAACGATACAGAGAAGATTAGCATGGCCCCTGCGCAAGGATGACACGCAAATTCGTGAAGCGTTCCATATTTTTCTTCCCGGAGGGATCACGGCAATTCCCCCAGTCCGGGGAACCCTTTTGGGGCCCCCCCCGACACGGGCCGTGGGGGCGCGGGCTGCACCACCCCCAGTCTGTGCCCCCCCCCCCAGGGGCCCCCGGGGGCGGGGGGGGNGAGGGGGAGGAGGTGGGGAGGAAGGAGCCCCAGGGGGCGGCCGGCAGGGACCCCTGCCCAGGGTCCATCCAGGGTGAGGAAGACCCTGGCAGACCTTCAGCGTCGGGGAGTCGTGGGGAAAGGGGCTGCGGGGTGGCAGCGGGGCAGGGGGTCGTGCTGGCTGCTCTGTGCCACCCCCCGCCCCGTGCGAGGACCACCCTGCTGCCACCCGTCCCGCTGTGCCCCGTGTCCCCCCA
>VYXH01011135.1:158953-182597 GCA_013397275.1 Burhinus bistriatus | reverse complement strand
CAGCAGCCAGGCCTCGCGGCCACACCGAGCCAGGGGCCACCGAGGGCAGGGGCTCGGCCACCCCCGGGAACCATGTTCTCCCGGAAGAAGCGGGAGTTGATGAAACCCCCCTCCATCTCCAAGAAGAGCCGGGCGGGAAGCCCTGTCCCGCAGCCCCTGCCGGTGAGTGTCCGATGTCCCCCCGCAGTGGGGCGGGGGCCACGGGAGCCACAGGGCCACGGTGGCCACAGAGATGCTGGGAAGAGCCGCCAGGCGGGAATGGGGACCTGGGTACAGCCAGGGTGTCTGCGAGGAGGAGGAGGGAGCCGAGNGCAGGGGAGCCCGGCGGTGGGGGCTGCGGCCAGGGGTTTGGGGAGGGCAGTGAAACCCCCAAACTGCCCAGGGGACAGGGGCAGGAGCAGGGGGACCCCTGGGCTTGGGCAGGCTGGCTCTGCCGTGCATTTATTTACTTTCGGGCACCCCCCGGCGCTGGAGGGGTGCAGGAGGAAGCACCTCACCTCCACAGGGCTGGCCGGTGACCGGGGCTCCTCCGTGCACCCCGGCACTGCCCGTCCTGCGCCTGCGCTGCACCCGCGCCCCAGCCCGCAGAGCATGGGGCGAGACGGGGACGGCGAGACAGGGCCGATGGGGCCCGAAAGCCCGCCCGTGGCTCCTTAGCAAGGGGCACCCGTCCCCGAGCCCCCCGGGAGAGGGGCCTATGGGTGGAGGACGGAGGGATGCTCGGCCGGGCGGCGGGAAAGAACAGCTACAGCCCCTACACGGCGGGGCGCCGCAGGACGGGTAAAGCCCACTCGCGCAAACGCTCCCTGGACTCGCTGCCCCACGCACCCGCCGTGTGGCTGACGGTACGGCCGGCTGCGCCCCACGGGCACCCGCGGGGAGGGACTGGGGTCTCTGGGACCGCTGCACCCCAGGGAGGGGACGGGGACAGGTTTTGCAGGGCTGGGCTGGCCCCAGCTGTTTTGGGGTGGGGGCTGTTGGGCAACCCCCTTGCAGCACCGCGGTGGTCCTGGGGCTGAGCTGCCCGGGTTCACTCTCATCCACGGCAGCCTCGTGCTCCCGGCCGGGTCGCTCCCGAGGGGAAGGCGCTCGGTGTTTGCCCCCTTGGTACCAAACACGGCTTCCGGCCCCGCCGAGTCGGCAGCACCCAGCCAGGGATGCTGAGACCCGGCGCACTCGTTTCACACCTGGATGCCTGAGGGTCACCGACGGGAGCTGCTGGAGGGGCAAGGGTGGCCGTGGGCCCCCTCCGCATGCCACAAGGATCCTTGCTGGGCGTGTGGCCCCCGCACGGTGCACAGCCCCGGAAGGTGCCAGTACCAACCCCTCCCTACAGGCAATTTTACCCCTGAAAATTGGGGGCTCCCTCTGTCCATAAAATATCTGCAAAGTCTCCAGACAGTGGCCTGGGAGGTGTCCCTGTCGCTGCCCCCATCCCGGGCAGAGCAGGGGCCATGCCCGACCCGGGGGTGGGACAGGCTGAAAAAGAGGAAGGGATGTGTGGGGCCAGATCCTGCTGTCGTTTGGCTGTGCCAGGGTCCCCAGGCCCCCCGGGGATGGGGACCTCCAGCAGGGTGGGTGCTGGTGGGAACAAGGCAGCATCACCCACATGGTCACTGTGTGCCCCCCCCCGGACAAGCCCAGACCCACAGGGGCTCTCAGGGACCAGTGGGGGCAACAGGACCAGTGGGCAGATAGAGCGGCTGAGCCGGCTCCTGGCCTGCGGTTTTGGAACCGATGCTCCTTGTGAAACCCCCATGCTGGGGGCGGTGAATCCGCCGGGAGCCGGGGAGCCTTGGGCAATGCCAGCTGCCGGGGGTGCCTGCGGCGCAGCATGGCAGGGGAGCAGCCAAACCCTGCCAGCCACTGCTCCGCCGCTGTTTTCTTGCCGGCGGAGTGGCTGCCTTTGCCCTGCGGGATGGCCCCGAGACCATCCCCACCCTGAAACTCCAAAGGGAAATGCCAGGAGGGCTACGCCTCATCCCAGCACGGCAGCTGGGCTGGATCCTCGGGCTCTGCCAGCAAACATAACCGGGGAAACTGAGGCACAGCACAACTACCAGTCCCTCAGACAACAGCCTGTCCCTCCAGGCTGGCGGCATGGAGGGTGCTGCCCCCTCCCTGCCCTGGGGTCCCCACCGTGCCCCACGGCACCGGCCGTGCCTGCCGGGACCTCACGCTCATCCCTATTCCCCAGGACCTCTCCCGCAAGGATTGCCTGGAGGCACCCGGCTCCAGCCTGGGGGAGCTGCCCCCCACCAGCTCCAAGCTCAGCACCAGCCCCAGCGCCGTGGGCACCCTCAAGCGCCCCACTAGCCTCAGCCGCCATGCCAGCGCCGCCGGCTTCCCCCTCACCGCGGCGGGCCCCAGGGCCGTGCCCAAGGGCCACAAGACCCCCATGTCCTACAGCCCCATGGATGGCGGGGAGGGCCCCTTCATCGACACGGAGGACATCTCCCAGCTGCTGACAGATGTGGCCCGCTTCGCCGATGCCCTGGAGAACCTGCGGGACGTGGTGCTGCGTGATGGTAAGTGCCGGGATGCCCCTGGCTCCCACCAGCCCCGGTGCAGTCCCAAATCGGGGACAGCACAGGAGCGTCCCTTCCCTGGGGACAGACCGGACCTGTGGGCAGGGGTCTCTGCCTGGGCTGAGAGGGGACTGAGACCCCCAGGGGGCTGCGCAGGGCTGCGGTGGCCGTGGGTAGAAGGTGGTGGGTGGCTGTCGGGAGCTCGGAGCCAGGATAACGCAGCTTCCTGCCTGAGAGCTATTTTCATCCGCCCGCTTTCCTGTTTACAGCGCGGCGGTGCCAGCTGCCTGCCAGGGCCCCCAGAGCCCTACGGGGCACTGGGCACGGCCCCCCAGCCCCCCGACCCTCCAGACCAGCCTCACTGGGGCAGCCGGCAGGATGGGGCCGATGCCCTGGTGTGGGCGTGGGGCTGGGTGGGCTGCGGGTGGGTGTCCCTGCCTATGGAGGCGAAGGGAACGGCAGTGACCTCGTGGTCCCCGCGGCGAGGTGGGCGTGCGGGGGGGTGTCACATGATGCCATGGTTTTGGCACTGGCTTTGCAAACATGTTGACGCATCCCCAGTCACCGTGGAAAACGGCAGCACCCAGCCCGGATAGTGGGATGGCAGCTGGGGGGGGGCGATGCCTCCAGGTCACTGCGAAGGTTTGGGCATTGCAGGGCAGGGATGAAACAGCCCGGAGCTGGCCGGTGACCATCCCGCTGCCGTCCCCACTCGGGGTCTGCGGTTATCGGTGGAACCGGGTTGGGACAGCTGGGAGGGTGCCGTCCCTGAGGCAGCAGACAGGGAGAGGATGGGGCTGGCATGCAGGGCTGAGCCGTGATTTTGGAGAATCCAGCTCTCCTCTGCACCCATCCAGCCCCATTCCCAGCCCCAATGATCTCCCCACTTCCTACTCCGGAAGGGGCCTGGAAATGGGAGCAGGAGCAGAGGAAACCCCTTCCCGACCCCGAGCTGGGGGTGCCAGGCTCCCATCCCAGCGCTTCCCTACCGGAGCGCCCCACTTCCTAATACAGCTGCCAGAGCAGAGCCCCGAGCCCCAGACCTGGCACCGGGCTGGTGGGGAGCGGGGCCGGACCCCCGGGCTGGTGGCTGGAGCCCGTGGAGGGGACAGTGCCGGGGGAAGGACCCCACAGGATGCAGCAAGCCCGGCTGGACAGGGGACAGTGGCCGACAGCCCTGCTGCATCCCTCCCAGTGGCTGGGAGCGCCCGTCCGGCGGGGAGGAAGGGAAGGAAATGAGGAGGAAATTCCCAAACCGCTTTCAAGGGAAAAAGTTACTACTGAGGAAAAAATGCCTAAAAGGTCGGGCTGCCTCAGGCCAGCTGCTGCGCTGGGCAGGGGACACACCGGCCATGGTGGGGATGGGAGAGGAGGGTTGGGGGAGCTGCCGGACAAGTGGGATGCAGCCGTGCCCACCCCGGAGAGCCCCGAAGCCAAGGGCATGGGTTGCATGGTCTGGGAGCCTGGTGGGACGCTGCCTGGGACGTGGCTGGCAGGGGGTGGACGGGAGGCTCCGGAGGGCAGGGAGGGCTGGCAGGGTGTGGGGCAGCGTTTCAGCCCCCCTCTCTTGCAGACCCCCAGGAGCCGCAGCGGCCACTGGCCCACGAGTACCTGGGTGAAACCCTGCGCATCCTGCGCCAGGTCATCAACAAGTACCCGCTGCTCAACACCCTGGAGACCCTGACAGCCGCCGGGACCCTCATCTCCAAAGTCAAGGGTGAGACGATGAGGCCGGGAGCTCTGTCCCGCTCCCCTCCTGCCCCACGCTGGGACGTGTGGGGCCTGGGAAGCCCAGGGAGAGGAGCTGCCCCATGGATGGGTGTCGAGGGCAAAAGCATCGACTGCCTCCTTGCCGTGTTTTAGTTCTAAGGGTGAGGTAGTGTCAGAAATGACACAGCCCAGATCCCTGCCTGGGGGTTTCCAAGCACAGCCGCAGGAAAAACACTTAAATAATGGGATCCCGCTCCTGGCAGCACTTTGTGTTTGTGGGAGTGGGGTCTGTGGAGCCCAGATCTCGGCTGGGGCACCACCTCCTACCCACAGTGACACCAGCGGGGAGGGGGACGGCTGAGCTAACCGCAGGCAGAACACAACATTTTGCGTCACCGCGCTGCTTCCTGGACACCAAACAGCAACCGCGAGGGGACAGGAAGCCTCGTGGCGGGTGGCAGGAGGTCTGCCGTGGGGCTGGCCCCACGCAGGGCCGTGACGGAGCGAGTTCAGGCTGCCCACATCCCTGGGCAGAGGGGTGGGGGCAGACCTCGGCCCCTCACCGCAGCGGGGAGCTCAGCTCACCGGCCCCGGCACCCTGCCAGGGCATGGGCAGAGGAGCCAGCCCGAAAGGCGCTGCGGTGCCGTGAGTGTCCCTTGGCCTGGTCACCCGCCAAGCACCATTGGTGCCGGTTCCCGTTGCTGCCGGCGGTTCCTCTTTCGGCTGTGGGCGAGAGCAGTCCTGGAGGACGCCACCCCGCCTCGGAGCGGGGAGCTCTGGAGGTGCCGTAAGGGAGCGGAGGCAGTGGAACAGGTCCACGGTCAGCAGCTCTTCCCCGGCAGCCCTGAGTAACGGGGGTGAACAGAGACATGAGCCAAGTGGTGCTGGCAGGGAAGTCAGTCCCGGGAGAAATGAGGGGCAGAGACACTGGGCTACACATCCATAGGGATGGTCCTCTCCTCCCCGCTGCTCCCTCGAGCCCGACCCAGCCCCAGCCCTGCAGGGCTGAGACCGGCAGGAGCCGGCAGGTCCTTCTCCTGCCTGAGACAGGGACAAGCGCTTGCGGCGACAGGGCTTCCGCATTTCTTCATTTCCAGGTTTCCATTATGAATCCAACAATGAGACGGACAAGCGGGAGTTTGAGAAGGCCGTGGAGACCATCGCGGTGTCCTTCAGCAGCACGTAAGGGACTTTTGGCCAGCCATACCCCGGAGAAGGTCCCCTGACGGAGCCCATTATCCCCACCAGCCAGGACGCATCTCCATCCCTCGCCCACACACAGCCCCAGTGGCGGCTGCTTGGGGGTTGGGGTGGGGACCGCAGAGACCCCGCGGGGACGGCAGGTTCACCCCTCCTGCCGCTCGCACCAGCAGTTCCTCCAGCCTCGAGGAAGGACCCCAAAGCCTGCTCGAGCCTGCAGGCTCCATGTCCCAGCCCCTCTTCAGTGCTGGGCCATGCTCTGCTCCTCCACCTGAGTTACCAAGACCTCATCACACGGAGCTGAGCTGATCCCACTAAAACCAGTGTTGCAGCTCCGACTGCCCCGGCCCTCGCCCGGTCCCTTGGGTGCAGGTCGGGTGCTGCTGGGTGACAGCCCTGCTCGTCACTGCCTGTCCTCCCTTTGCTGAGCCCTGTCGTATTCCTCTCGTCACAGCGTGTCCGAGTTCCTCATGGGGGAAGTGGACAGCAGCACCATCCTCTCCATCCCACCCAGCGACCAGAACCAGGTGAGGGATGCCCGCTCTCATCACGCCGGTCTTGGGATGTGCTGGCTTGGGAAGGGGCTGAGCCGCCAGCCCCAGGTGTGGGATTCCCAGCTCACCTCCAAGCCCGGCGGAGCTGCGTGTAGGCTTTGCCTGCTTGCTCCTGTCCTCGCTGCTGTCCCAAGGAGGGGAAAAGCCACCTGGCAGCTCGATCCAAAGGGCAAGGTGGCTCAGGAAGGGACGGAGCAGCTCTGTCAACAGAGGCAGAAAACAGGGCTCTGGTTGCTCTCCGTAGCTCTGCCCTGGGCTGGTGTGTGCACAGAGCAAGGTGTTTCTCCAGTGACATTCCCGTTAGCTCATGGTCTTCCTGTAGGGCCCTGGGCTGGGCACAGCAGACTTCCAGCAACAGCAGAAGGGCTCCAGCAGCTCTGGGTTTCTCCCTTCCCTCCAGCCACCAGCCACTCCAGCTACTCCCCTTCCTCCTGTCTGATCACTCCCTTTTCTTTCCCAACTCCCAAAGACCATGGAAAGCCTCTACGGAGGGATCCCGGGGCCTGGAGGAGACGGCATGCCTTCGGGCATGGAAAGCTATGACACGGGTAAGCAGGCAGACTCTGGGTGCAGGGTTTGGGGTGGTGGGATACCTGGCTGAGCAGACCGGCCGGCAGGAACCGGCATCTTCCCCATCACCGGAGCGGCTCTGAGCCACACGTGGCTCCTCGGCTGAGAAACGGCAACAGAGCTGCCGCTGGCACCGGGGGCCGGCAGGACACCAGCACAGCACGATGCCGGCACAGATACGGGGAGGTTTGCACTGAAAGCTCACAGAGCAGTGAGCCAGGCTGTCCTGGGGTTTTCCCGGCTGTTCTAGGCTGTCCTGGGGTTTTCCCGGCTGTTCCAGTGCTCCTGGCAACTCGAAGGCATTTGGAGGGAGCAGGTCAGTGAACACAGTGGCAGCAGGACATTCAGTGTCTCTCTCCTCTTTCTCCCTCCATCTTCCCCCTCGTCCCACCGCAGGCCGTCCTCCCGCCGAGGAAGTGGACGTGATGCTGCAGCGCTGCGAGGGGGGGGTAGACGCTGCCCTCCAGTATGCCAAAAACATCTCCAAGTACATGAAGGACCTCATTGGATACCTGGAGAAAAGGACCACGCTGGGTGAGACGGGGAGGATGGTGGGTGGGTCCTCACCGGCGGCGGGGGGGGCTGAACTCCTCGGAGCAGCATCAGAACAGGTGGAGGTTCCCTACGACCAGCGAGGCTGCGGGAGTCGGACACTGCAAGGACAGTGGGGAACTTCATTCCTGAAGTTCCTGATTTCTTTTTTAAAAGGAACATGATCAGCAGGGAAATCCCGGTGGCTCGTATGTCTCCTCACTTCCAAACTTTTTCTTCCAGAGATGGAGTTTGCCAAAGGGCTTCAGAAGATGGCAAACAGCTGCAAGCAAACCATCAGTCAGGAGGTAAGTCCACGTGTCCCAAAAGCCGCCCGGCGTCCGGGCTGCATCAGGAGCAAGCAGCCCTGGAGAGCTCGTTTTGCGTGACCCAGCTTCAGAGCCCAGGAGAACGAGCAAGCGGTTCTCCAAAGCTCTTTGCTTGGCAAAATTCCTGCATCCAAACCAAAGCAAGGGATAATGCCGAGACCTTGCAAAACCTCCTCCGTCAGCAGCCGACATTCCTGCCTGTCCCTGCTGGCTGCGCTGGCAGGGACACCCAAGGCAGGCTCACACGCCAGACGTGTCCTGTCCCTGGCCCTCCAGTCGCCGGGCAGGTGACACCACGGGGCCCTTCCAGCCCCCTCCAACCTCCCTCCAAGGAGTCTCTTGGCAGCCTGTGACCACATTGTCTCGGTCCAGGATGGTGCTTTTACCAGTAGCAGGCAGCTAAGCCGAAACTCTGGCTCTTCTTCGATGAACGCAGCACTGGAGGATGCATCTCCTTCGGTTCATGCTGCGGCTCAGGGCCACGCGTTTTCTCGTTTCTCAGACCAACATGCCTTTCCTGTCCATCTACCTGCTGGCCCTGGAGCAGGATATGGAGCATGGGACATCGGTCCTGCAGGCTGCCAACACCCTGCAGCAGCAAACCTTCCTCCAGGTGAGAGGACGAAAGGCCATCCCAGACGGGTCTTCCCCGGTGGCTGGGCAGCGAGGGAGGCGGGTGGTCTCCTTAGTCCTTCTGCCACAGGCAGCTCTTCCAGAAACTGGAATCCAGCTGCTGCTCGGCTCAGCCACCGCTGGGGCTCGGAATTCCCCGGCTTTGCTCTGGCCTCAGCGGATCAATGAGCCCAAGCTCTCAGCCAGATGCCGGGTCCTTCGAGGGGTTAGATCCAAGGTTTGGGAGAAACCCCCCCCAAGTCTGGCGAATCAAACGGCATCTCCTTGTCCATCTCCACCTCATGCGAGGACTCTTTGCGTTCCCCTACGCCCCAGCCAGCCCAGACCAAGCTGCACCCGTCTCCCAGGGACGGCTGCTCTCCGGAGCTGTTTGCCGGGAGGGAACCGGCGTCCTGTCGCTGCAGAGGGCGGCTCGTGCTCAGCTCAGTCTGGAGGGAAACCGCGTCTGGCGCTTCCCAGGCTGCAGATTTTTGTCCATGACACAAACCCTCCCTGTAACCGAGCCCAGATGTGCTGGGGAATGATAACAACCGCCGCAGGGAACTTCTCCTTGCAAAGCCTTTTGCAAAGGGAAGAGCAGCGAGCGTTTAGCTCAGGCCACCGCGGGGGTCCTTTCTCCCTCCTGATTCAGCCGCTAACAGTGAGACGCCTTGAGCATGAAAAGCGGAGGAAGGAGATCAAGGAGCAGTGGCACCGGGCGCAGAGGAAGCTGGTGAGTAACAGCCAAGCGGCGGGGGCTGGGTTTGCACCCCCGAGCCCGGTCTGGAGACCCCCGGGAGACACGTACCCCTCGGAGGACGCTGGGCTCCTTGCCCCTCTCCAGCAGCGTTAGGTGCTTTGTCCCAGGGAGCCTCTGCTGTGCTGGGGGACACCGGAGAAACACGGGGCGCAGAGCCAGGAAAGGGGCCCTGGGGAGCTTGGGGGCGGCAACGGTCCCCTGGTGGAGTTCGGTCCTCACCCTGGGTCACTGTTCTCGTTGGCAGCAAGAGGCAGAGGTGAACCTGCGCAAGGCCAAGCAGATATACATGCAGCGCAGCGAGGAGCACGACAAGGCCAAGTACATGGCAGTGAAGGCGGAGGAAGAGCAGCAGAACACCACCAGCAGCATCACCACCAAAACCCTGGACAAGAAGAGGCGGCTGGAAGAGGAAGCCAAGAACAAGGTAGGAGCACGACAGCTCCGGACTCGGGCTGAGCATCTGCCCGGCAAGAACCTTCTCGCTCCTTGCTGTCCTAGTGCAGGCGCAGCCCTGGGTGAGGTGGGCTGAACTGAGCTCCCTGCGGGTCCTCGGACACGGCGCAGGAATGCCTGGAGGAAGGGAGTCCAAGTGCAGAGAGCTGTTCTCCCTGATCTCCATACTTATGAACCCTTTCCATCTCTTGCTCTCCCAACTCGCAGGCAGAAGAGGCGATGGCCACGTATCGGACCTGTGTCGCAGATGCAAATACCCAGAAGCAGGAGCTGGAGGATACCAAGGTGAACTCCTTGCGGCAGATCCACGAAGTGATCAAACAGAGCGACCAGGTCATCAAGACGGTGAGTGGGGCTCGCTTGGGCTGGCCCCTAGGGTGGGGGTGGCCGTACTCCGCTCAGGAGAGGGTCAGAGCTGCCTCCCCAGCAGACCTGGCTTAGCTGCTGCTGTTTCCGCTGAGGTCCAGCTGTGTGTAGAGCTCGCCCCACTCCCTCGTGCTCCGAAAAGCCAAGGCTCAGGGCTGCAGACCAAGCACCACTCCGTGCTCCTGGTTCCTCATTGAACCCGGAGCTCCTTTTCTCTCTCTTCCCTGTACGTCAGCTCACAAAGCTCATGCTTGGTTTTCTCTACATTATTTTTAGGCCACAATCTCCTTCTACCAGATCATGCACATGCAGACGGCTCCGCTGCCCGTCAACTTCCAGACACTGTGCGAGAGCAGCAAGCTCTACGATCCCGGGCAGCAATACGCCTCTCACGTCAAGCAGCTGCAGCGAGGAGACGAACCTGACATCCAGTACGACTTCGAGCCCTACGTGTCACACAACGCCTGGTAGGAAAGGAGAGGGGGAAACCACTCGCTGTTTTACACTCATCGCCGCCGCCGCTCTGGCAGCCTTGCCCTGGGCTGGCACTACGCTGCCCTGCAGACCCCAGCGTGCTTCCAGGGTGCCTGAAGGCAGCTCCTGCTGGGAGAGCTGGGGCTGGACCAGCTGGGAATTCCTCTCATGTCCTCCCATGGATGAGACAGGCCATCCAGTACCTAAGGCAGAGGACTGTAAACTGCGAGACAGGCGGATAGCGGCCATGAATAGGGTTTTCAAGCGTCCTTCCTTCTCAATCCACTCAGACGTTCCCTTTTCGCCTTCTTTCTGCCCACCAGGTCGCCCTTCACTCGCGCACGGAAAGGCAGCTTCAACGCCAATGACTTCTCCACGAACGCCAGCTCTGACGGGGCCGGGTTGGCCAAGGACGGGGCGGTCTCGGAAGGAGGAGCGGGAGCCAAGGAGCAGCAGAGCGGGGCTGCGGCGGCTGAGCGGAGAGGTGAGCCCGCGGCAGAGAGGAGCCCCTGCATCGCCGCCCCCACGGCACCGCGGGATGCAGGCTGCGTCCTCCCCTGGTCGGGAGCAGAAGCCCCCATGGGAACCGGGGGGGGCTTCTCTTTGCTGCAGTAGGACGGGCTGGAAGCTTTGCAAGCTGAATTTCCTGAGGGACACAAAATCAGACCCATGGGGGTTTTTTGCTCTTGCTAGTGCTACCTAACAGACCATTCTCTGTCTTCCCATCTCTTCTTTCCCGGGCTGGATGTGTTACTGAAGGCACCACAACCCCACCAGCCCCTTCACCAGCCTGTCAACAGGAAACTAAGCGGCTTCCTTCAGTAGTTTAAGCGTCTCCCAGAGTCGAGGCTCTTCTCCCGTGTTTCTCTCCTGAAGGAAGCAATCTCAAGGGGACTATGTGTTTTCCTCTGCAGGCGGGAGGGGACACCAGGTCCACAAATCCTGGCCAACTTCTGTCACTGAAGCTGACAGCAGCCTGGACTCAAACGCAGGTAGATACCGAAACCAGCCCAGGGCAGGCAGTCCTTCCCCTTTAATGCCGTCACCCTAAAACCAGAGCATCAGAGCTAGGCGAGACCTGCCACTTCTCTTTTTTGTCTGCCTTGTAATAACAGCGTGTTGTAAATAACAGCTCTGATCCCAGTCTCCAACAGGATGGGATGGGATGGGACGGGACGAGGGACCACTGAACCTCCAGACTACTCTGGCTGCCGCCTGCTGCCCTGCAGGGCACCGCACGGGCACGCACAGCCCCTGCTCCCTCCCGGTTTCTCCTTTTCTCCGGAGGGAGCTGCCGGGGCTTCTCGCTGTGGGAATCGGCCACGAGCATCAGAGCACACTCAGAAGAGAAAGAACTTTGCCGGTAATCTCACTGGCTTGTGGGTTTTCATTTGACAGGTGAATTCAGCCACAAACTCCAGCGGCTCTCTTCCAACGGCACCATGTCCTCCAGCGAAGAGCTGGAGGAGAAGGATGAGAACACCACCCCCTTTGAGCAGAGTACGTGACAGCGCGGGAGGTGACGCGGTGCTCCTGCTGTGCACCCACACACCATGGCAATGCTAACTGCAGCTTGACTTTTCCCAAACTCGGTAGTTCTGGAGGTAAACAGGACAGTTGCTGGGAGGATATCTGGCGGTGACCCCATGAGGAGCCCAATAGCGTTTCCTTTACCAAGGGATGAGCTCTGCTCAGACTGGTGGGCACAGAGGAGCTAGGGCTGTACACCTCAGAGTACAGGTTATTCGTGACGTTGCTAAAGACCTCGTGCATCCCGCTGGTTCTCTGCGCCGTGGCAGCCACCCTTCTGCTCGAGCTTTGCTTAACCTTGCCTCCTCAGCAGCCAGGGTGCAGCTGCATTTCTTTTTGTTCTGCTCGTAGGCATCAACGGCATCACCCCAGAGATGACGGCTCCAACGGGGCCCTTCCGAAACGTTGGCTTGTCCAAGGCTGCCCAGACTCACCGGCTGAGGAAGCTCCGTGCCCCTTCCAAGTGTCGGGAGTGCAACAGCTATGTTTACTTCCAGGGAGCAGAATGCGAGGAGGTAAAGTTGGGAGAAGTGGGAAGAGAACTGGGCGGGTGGAACAGGTGGAGGATATGTCCCATGAAGGGGGTTGACCTCACCGCTACCTGCGTACGGTCCCGTGATTCACTCCGCCCCCAGGTGAGAGCCACACGCTCTGCAGCAGCACATTGCGGAGCAGCTTGTCACTCGGGTGTCACAGGTTTTGCTGCAGAAACCCAGCCAGGAGCTCTGACACAGATGTGGTCAAAACCATGGGAGTAACCACAGCCAGGAGGTCTAAGTTCCCTGTTCCCTAAGCCTAAGCAGAGATGCCCACATGAACTTTGGGGCAGGACTACCTACTTCCTCTAACCTGTGTTTAGGAAGACATTCCACCTTTGGGGAGGGGTCCATGCGCTTTGCATCGGTCCCACGGTGTCCCCAAGAAAGGCATTTTTCCTGTCTGCCATCCTGTTCAACGAGCGATTCGTTCTCTGAGCGATGCCTGGTGTCTCTCAGTGCCTGCCCTTCCACCTCACCCGTGGTGCCATCTCCCACCTCCACGCGTTTCCCTGTGTTTTCCAGTGCTACCTGGCCTGCCACAAGAAGTGTCTGGAGACCTTGGCCATCCAGTGCGGGCACAAGAAACTCCAAGGGAAGCTGCAGCTTTTCGGGCAAGACTTCACAAAGGCTTCTCAGAGTAGCTCAGATGGCATCCCCTTCATCATCAAGAAGTGCATTTCTGAGATTGAGAAGCGGGCACTGAAAACCAAGGTGACGCACTCTCTCTTCCCTCTTCTTCAGCTAAGCTGGCTCAGCTGCCTTCTCTTGAACTGATCTTCTGCCTTGGTACGAAAACCAACAGACTCATTTTTCAGATTACCAGAGGCGGGAAGCCAGAAAGTCCCACGTGATAAACTTGGCCCTGATACCCCAAACTCCGACCTTGGAAACTCACTTCTCTTGCCTCCCTCTTTCCTGTGAAACAGGAATGACAGTAACGTCTGAGCTGGAAGGGGATGGCCCGGAACGACTTCTGAGAGGGATTTCCAGCCCCAAAAGGAGAGGGTGGGAGCTAGAAGCTCACTGTCTCATGCAAACATGAACATCTCTCCTCACTTCAACTCCACTTTTCTCTCTTTTACAGGGCATCTACCGAGTTAATGGTGTCAAGACCCGCGTGGAGAAGCTCTGCCAGGCATTTGAGAATGGGAAAGAGCTGGTGGAGCTGTCCCAGGCCTCCCCTCATGATATCAGCAACGTCTTGAAGCTCTACCTGAGACAGGTACGGTGCTGGTGGTACCTCCTGCGGGGGGGGAGGCAGGGGAGAGGTGGCCAGAGGAGCTAACTTCCCCAAACCAATCCCGGCTTCGCCGAGTCGTCTCTGCCAGGAGTAATTCTGCACAAACTGGGCTAAACAGCGGCTGTGGGCGTTGAGGGGTCCCTCCCAGTTGGGAGCAGGTCAGCGCTGGGGACGTGGCCATGTGGGTGCCTGGGGAAGAGCACGCACGCTGCGCCTCCTCCGAGCTGACTGCGGCTTTCCTGCTCTCGGGGAGCCCTGGCGCAACTCGGCCGCCGTCGCTGCGCCTCGGTCCTCCACTGCTGCAGCAGCAGCGCTCGCATCCGCAGGAAAACAAGGTGCAGAAGCACCAAATCCTCCCTCCCCTTTGCAACTGGGGAACCAGGCACATGAAGAGGGAAGTGATCCAGCAAAGGTCGCTCCGCACGGCAGAGCCGGGGCTGAGCTCACATCTGCCCGAACAGGGCTGTGCCCCTCGGGCGGCCCTGCGGTGGTCTCAGCCGGGCGCTGTGCCCCACAGGCAGCCCTGCGGTGGTCTCAGCCAGGCGCCGTGCCCCACGGGTGGTCCTGCGGTGGTCTCAGCCAGGCGCCGTGCCCCTCGGGCGGCCCTGCGGTGGGCTCAGCCGGGCACCGTGCCCCTCGGGCAGCCGTGCGGTGGGGCTCAGCCGGGTGCCGTGCCCCTCGGGCGGCCCTGCGGTGGGGCTCAGCTGGGCACCATGCCCCACGGGCGGCCCTGCGGTGGGCTCAGCCGGGCGCCGTGCCCCGCTCACAGCAGTTCTCCACCCCCCCCCCCAAACGCCAATACGCAAACTCAAAAGCTGGCAGTGCAAAACGGCGTCACCCACATCCTCCAACGAGCCACCACAAGGCAGAAGGAGAGGAAACAGCTTCTCCTTCGTGCTGCAGCCTCCCCGCTTAACTCTTTAGTGCTGCCTTTCTCGGAGGGCTCCCGTACCTCCGCAGAAGGGCTCCCATGCGTTAACCCGAGCATCGGGCTCAGCTGTAGGAGGGAGCCTTGTCCCGGGGTCCCCTGCGCAGACAGAAGGGCTCTGAACGGCCTCGGCGGTTTCTCCAGAGAAGAAAAGCAGAGTGGAAAGAGAGGAAGGATCAGTCCTGAGCCATGACCCAACCTCTCGCTGCAGAGAAATGGGTTTAACGTTCCTCTGTGAAGCGCTGGACTGGAGGGGACGCTGCGAGAGGCAGCCTGTCCCCAAAACCACCTGCTTAAGCCACTCTGAAAACATCGCCAGCCCTGCAAAACCACCAGTTAGTTAACACGCTGCTCTGGGCGCCTCACACAAATCTCACAGCAAGAGTTTCCACCTCACCACAGCTCCACCTTTGCCGCAGGCTACGCCGATTGCCGCCTCCACCCCAGAGCAACCCATTCCTGTCCTCTTTCACTCCTCTGTCTAACCATGTCTCCTGGGGACCCTGCTGCTCGGGCCACCCCAGGACAGGGCTTTTCTCGGGCAAAACGAGAAACCCTTAACCTTGACCCTGAGGGACCCATCCAGCAGAGAGCACCCACGGGCCGACCAAATGCTGCTTTTTGCTTGAACTTCACAGGTACTAATTGGCTGGGACAAGCGAGGCTGGATTTACACGCTTCAGGAGATGGATAAATAAACATTACCTTCAGGTCACATGCTTTGCAAGCACTGGAAATGTTTCCTTGCTGTAGAAAGGTTTCCTCAGCTCAACGGCTCTGGGCAGGTCTAGGTCTCGGGGAGGCACGGTTCTCCAGCACCCATCTCCCCTCTTCTTGCTTGCAGCTGCCGGAGCCCATTATGCCCTTCCGCATGTACAACGAGCTGATGGGCCTGGCCAAGGAGAGCTTGCAGGGCGGCGAGGCCAAGGGCAAGAGCGGGAAGGGGGGCCCTGAGCTGGTGGACAAAGGAGCCGACACGGACAAGGTGGTGGTGAACCTGGTGCTGAAGCTGAAGGAGCTGCTGAAGGAGCTCCCCCCAGAGAACATGGCCACGCTCCAGTACCTCCTGCAGCACCTGAGAAGGTGAGAACTGGTCCAGAGCCCGCGTGGGTGCTGGGGCACCTTCCCTCCCTTCCCTAGAGCGGGAAGGTAAGTGCAGCCTCCCCACTGGACCCACGCTGGCAGCGGGGACAGCCCAGGCGTGCTGGGAGCAGGGAGGTAGATCTGTGGCTGCAGCTAATTCTCTGCCTCTCCCGAAGCTGGTGTGTGCCACGAGAGGGGACTCCTGTGCTGCCAGCCCAGCATCTCCTCCAGCCCTGCCCGTCCACCCGTCCCTTCTCCCTGCTTGCTCTCACGAGTTCCTCCTCCTCCTCCCCAGGATCGTGGAAGTGGAACAGGACAACAAGATGACCTCAAGCAACCTGGGCATCGTCTTTGGGCCAACACTGATGCGCCCAAGGCCCACGGATGCCACCATTTCCTTGTCCTCGCTGGTTGATTATCCCCACCAAGCTCGCATCATTGAGGCGCTCATCATCTTCTATTTGACCATCTTTGAGAACAAGGAGACCACGGTGCTGGCCGACTCCAGCAAATACGCCACGGACAGCAAGGAGGAGGCAGCCAGCCGCTCTGACCTGGTAGGAGTCTCTGGGGAAGGGAGCACCCTCAGGGGATGCGGAGCCTACCGAGACAGCCTGCTTGTGCTTGAACCTGGAGCAGATCAGCTGGGGCAGACCCTCCTGCAGCCCTAACGCCCCCCCAGCCCCCTCCTGAACGGTGCCCGGCCTCGTGCTCTGCCCCGCAGATCCCACCAGGGACATTCCCCATCCCTGCCGTGCCACACGATGGTACGGGTCCGGCCAGCGCTGTTGCCTTTCTCTAAGGAAACCCGTCTTGCTTCGTCACGTCCCCACGTGCATCCCCACTCCACTTGCGAGTGATTTTCTGCCCCAAAAGAACAGTCTCCATAGGTGAGACAGGCAGGGGGTGGGAGGATGGAGCCTACGCACTTTTACACGGGGATGAAAAGATGGCATTTCTCCACTGAACATTTTCTGGAACCGTGTCTCGGTGAATGAGAGTTTCCTTCTCCTCCATGCCCTCACCACTGCCCCGCTTCCTCCCAGGCCAGCGCAGGCTCCCAGCCCGCAGCTCCTGCCGGCAGCGTCCCCTACCTAGAGCTGCCTTCGGAGAAGGGGAATTTGGGTTACAGCGCCCACTCATTCGCAGGTAAGTGAAAGGCGCCCGGTGGCTCCTCCCCAGTGGGCGCAGGTCTCTCGGGAGGTAGGAGGCATGTCACCAGTGGCAATAACCCAGAGCCCTTCCCCGGTCCCGAAGACCACAAGTTTGCTGAGCAAAGCTGCCGCTGGTGCCGTGGTGCTGGGTGGGAACGTAGCACAGGGCTCCCTCTGTCCCGCAGAGTCTGGCGACCGCTCTGTTGACTCCGACTCCGAGCTGGAGGACAGCGGGGAGCTGCTGGCCACCGCGGACGGGGGCCCACGAACCCAGCTAACGAAACAGGAGAGCGAGACCAGCACAGAGGAAGCTCAGTTCTGCGACGAGGGGAGCGAGGGGCAGCGGAGCCGGAGCTGCAGCATGGGCCAGTCGGACGCGGAGGGCACCGCTCCCCACTGCCGCAGCCCCCCGGGGGAAGAGCAAAGCGACGCAGAAGAATACCCCGAGAGTCGCCTCTCTGCTGCCGACACGGACCACGACACAAACCAGTCCAACACCACATCCGTGCCCGCCGCTGCCCAGCATCTGGCAGCCAGGTGCCAAGGCGGTGGCGAGCCAGGCAGCGAGCAGCGGCCTCGGTTTATCTAAGCCCCCCAAACAAAAGTACCGTGGACGCTGGGACGGGGCAAAGGGGTAAAACCCAGACGCTACCCGGGGGTAGCGACGCGCAAAGCTGTGATGGTGAGGGTGGGGAGGGGCGGCACGGGGCCACGGGCAGCTCAGGAGGGTTTGGTGTGTCAGCTGCAGGCAGGTCCTCGCTGTTCCGTGGCTGGAGCTTTCACACAAAACCCCCGAGCCCCTCGGCTCCCGACTGCGAACATCGGGTCAGGCTGCCCCGACTGCTGGGAGCCGCCAGGTCCAGCAGCCCGGGATTACTTTTCTTGGGAAGGAGCTGAAGCAGGCAGATCCCTCGCTTGTGGTTCCAGACTGGGAAGGAACCCAGGGCTTTGCTGCGCCCGTGTCAGGTCACAGGCTTAATTTTTGCCGCACTCCCTAATCCTACGCCTCTACTGCAGAAATCGAGATAGGGAGAGTCAAAGGGTCTGATCATTCTCGCTGGCTGCGGCTGGAAGGGCAGAAGAGGCTGCCGGGAGGTGACCCAGGGAGAGGTCCCCAACAGCAGGCAGGAGAAAGGCACTGCAGCCAGGCACGGACAGACGGACAATGCCGAGCACTGTGCGCACAGGCTGGCTCTGCCGGCCTGGGGAACAGCTCACTGGGAAGGGGACACGTACAGAGGAGTGCCGGGTTCGGCATAGCCAGGTGAAAGCCACCGGCACCGTCTCGCACAGAGCCGGCCTCGGCTGTAGGGCCACAGCCGCACCGTCTGCCAGGCCCTGCAAGGTACATCCATCATTTATAACTGACTGTACCGGGCACCCAGCGGCCCAGCGATGAATTTACTGCCTCAGCACTTCTAAGCAACACAGGAGTCAACCAGCGACGTGCCTTTCCTGGCTCGGCTGACAACATTTGCATTGCTGCTTGTATTTATGGGCATTTTTCTATTTGGCAGGAGCCACGCAAAGAGCAACCTGCAGGCTGTGAGCAAGCTCAGGGGAGAGGTTTTCCTGGCTGCAGGGTCCTGATCTCTCAGGGTTTTTTTGATAGAGATTTGGTCTCCTAAAATCCAAGCTGCAAGTCCAGGACCACACCTTTGCTCTTCCAGCTGGCTCCGAGATGGAGCTGGGCAGAGAGCAGGTCCCCAAGGGGAGACGCCGCCTCCTCAGGACCACCATGGCCTGAACCGAGTCACAGCTCCTGCCAGTGTTAATAGGCTTTTTTTTTTTAAAAAAAAAAGAGAGAACCCTTCCACACGAATCCACTACCTCTGCTGGCAAACGAACTTAAAGGGTTAATCAAGACCAGTCAAAGTATTTTTTTTTAAAAAGCTGAGACTTTTCTGCACTGAGGTATAGAGAAACAAGTAGATTTTAAGCTTAGAAAGCTGTTTCCTTCTATTACGCTGCTTGTACCTGGGCTGCGTACCTGCCGTCACCGCTGAGCGTGCCACTAGACCTGGCCCGAGCAAAGACCAAGCGCTCCCGGCCGGGGACAGATGCAAGGGCACCTCACTTGCAGCCCACGGCTCCCGAGAAATTGCACAAATCTAAAGCTGTTTTCTAATAATTAGCCAGACCCTTCCTCAGTAGGATGCTGGACACCAGATCATCTCTCGCTCTCTCTGCTCACGCATCAGAACTCGTGGCCCCAGGTCTGAAGAGCAGCCACCCCAACGGCACAGCGCGGGGCAAGGCAGCGGCAGATCTCCGGCCAGGGAAGCCAAGTGAGCGAAGCGGGAGCGATGTTCCAGCTGAAGATACACTGAGCGGTGTTTGGGGGGTTATACGCACCTCGTGACTGTAGAACCGGGCGACCAACCAGACGTTTGACCCCTTAGAGGATCAGGCTCCAGCACAGGGGAAAGCCTGGGCTTTGCAGTTCCCAGAGCTCTCCAAGACTAATCGGAAACGCATCTCAGCATAGCAGGTTAAAGGTACACAAAAACCAAAGTTAATTTACAGCTAAATGGTTTATAACTGAGCCAAAGAAGAGCCAGGGATACCTGCAAGACATTCTGCTCCACAGCTCTTCAACAAGATGGTTGGATTTTTCCAGCAGGTCATTTCCACGGCAGCAAGAGGAACGAGGCCGACTGCGCTCTCTTGCTACCAGCACTGCTACCACGGGCGGTACCACGTGTGTTTGCGAGGATGGATGATGGGTGAATGCGAGTGAGGGAAGGGACAAAAGCTTTGCTTGAGCTCCACATGGTAACAGGCACCCTTCTATTTGTATATTAATTCAGCGTGGAAAAAGTAAAGCGTGTTTGTCATGATATGCCTGTACTGCTGTATGAAGCTGTGTTAACGTGTTTCGCTGTGTTCAGATTGACATGCTTCAAAAAAATAAATAAAATCAGTGTGTTCCACCCCGTGCCTGTCCTGGAGCCTGTCTTCCACACTCGTACACCCATGGCCACAGCAGGCTAAACACCGTAAGGAAGTACTCAAAGTTATTTCTAGCAAGTAAACTGAAGTTTAAAAACCCTCAAGAGACCTGAAACAGACTGAAATGAAAGCGACCGAGGGGTGATAAGCAACTCTCAACTGCAACATCTGAACACCAAGGCCTCAAAACAAGAGCCAGAGCGTAGAACAGGTAAGGTAAGCACGGAGGTAAGTCTGAACTGCAGCGCCAAACTGCACACGACAGTTCAGAGTTCTGCAGGGTGAGCCCTTGGCTCAGCCGTGACAGAGAGTCCACCAGAGCCGCAGCAGCAGCGTACTCTGAACAGAATGAAAAATACGGGAACTCGCCAAGTCCAGAAGGCTTTGGTACAGGGAGAGGCTGAGAAATACAATACCAGCGAGGAGGAACAGCGAGAGTACAAACCTTTATTAAAAATAAGATCCTATATAATAAAATAGGAAAGCAAAGGCCTTTTTCCACTCACTTCTTCCCTGCACGCTTCTGTTGCTTCAGGTTACTTCCATGGCTTGAGTCCTTAATGAAGATTAAGGAGTTACAGCAAAGTCTACGCTGGAAAACAATGAATTAGGCCAAGTAACAAGACTGCAGGGAATTTTCTTGGCCGTCTATGAAAAGGCAGACATCTCAGAGTGTCTGTAAATTGCCAGTCGAGGGGAAGATGGGGAGGTGTCACACAAGCCTCCCACACCTGGAAGAAAGAGAACTCGGGATGTGAATCACCTCACGCCTCCCTCAGCAGACGGCTCCCAAGACCAAGCCCCACTGAACGTCCTGAACAACCGACAGGCACGTCCTGCATGGTGGATACTGAGGCACGAGACCAGGTAAGCCTTGCTCTGGTCTGTCCTCTCACTAACAGTTCCCTCCACAAACAATTTAAAGTTTTGAGACAATCTTTTCCTGGAGGCAGCTCACTTCAAGTCAATCCTGGCGAGCGCCAGCGTAACTCTAAGGCGCTGCCCAAAGCCAGAGGGTTTTGTACTCCGCCTTACCCCACAGGTCTGGATCACTGCACCAGTCTGTAGGTGATGTAGCGGCCCGCAGTCTCACTCGGTCTTATGATCTTCACTACCTGGAAGGCCGACAGAAGGAACTCGTGAAGGAGAGAAGCTGGTGGCGTTTCCCCTGCAGGGCTTCCCTGCCCGACACGGGCGTGCACACAGACACGGACAGCGTGGCTGTAAAGCTGCGGCACTCAGCAGCCACAGGGACGGCTGGTGCCAAGCTCCCCACTTCAGGTGCGGGCACAGCGTAGAACTGGCAGCCCCCAGTGCAAGGGGAGGGGGAGATCACAGAGCATGAGGCTGGTGTCACATCTGCTGCCTGTTACCAGCGGTTCAGCTGGCAGCCAAGACTGCCACGTGCTTGCTAGAAGCCTCCTCACCTCACGCACATCCGTACCTAACCTACAGCAGCTTTTATGTTTGAGAGGTACCTCTACCTGTCTCCAAGAGTTCTGCAATGCTGCAGAGGATCTTCCCTCCTTGCCCTGCCCACAGGGAACTGCTGCCCGAGTCTATTTCTCTCTTACCTGACCACGCTTTATTCCGAAATACCGGGCCACAGGATCCCCGGCCTGTATCCTCGGGAGCTGGTTCTCTCTCAGCTTACTGTGCAGGGAGTCAAGGAGAAGCTCCCCCAGCAGAACGCACGACTGTCCCAGGTCCCCCTTCGTTAGTGCAGCTCACGGAACAAAGTAATAAACCCTCACACATGGATGTATTCGTTTTCAGCCCAAAGCAAGTACGCCTCACGCCCAGGCAGGAAGGGAAGGAACAAACAAAGGATACTATCTGGCCAGTAGCTCGGTTACTTCTTCCTTTGTCATGACAACGTGCTCTGGGACCAACTGTAAACAACAGGGGAGAGATTGTAAGATTACAAAGCCAGAGAAAGTGACTGGCTCCTCACAGCGGTGGGAGAAGCAATTCGTTTGTAAGGAAGAAAACTATAACTGCGTCACTCAGCGTGGCCTTCCAGCCGAGAGAAGGTCTCTGGGAGCAGCCCAAGCTGCAGCTCTGCACCAAAGACTGATCATCCCGCCCTCGTTCCGCTGCCCAACGCTGCTCACCTCATGCTCTGTGATGTTGATCAGAAGCTCTTGCTGCAGGAACTGCTCCAGGATGTATTTTGGAGCCATATCTACCAGGGACTGGAAAGGGAAAGGTCTGTCAGACGGCAGCACTGCGCTGGGACAGCCCTGCCTGTGCTCAGCTCTGCTCCTCAATGAACACCAGCCACGGCAAGCGTGGGATCACTACGCTCGTGCTCACACAGATACAGCTACGTGGGCAAAGAGCAAACAGATCTCTTGACCACTGGCAAATATCCCCTTTTCTCTTGACTATCCCTGGGCCCTCGGCTATTCTTCTGGAACCAGAACCAGTTGTTTTGGTTAAATACACTTGTATGTTAAGCGAGAGCTTGCATTAAGGTGCAACGGGCTTTAGCAAAAGATTTTATCTGGAAGGATATTCTAGGCTTTTATTTACCTAAAGCAGCACTGTAAAACAGACAAGCAAGACATCCACGGCCCACAATAACCCTCTGACTCTCAGGCAGCCTTCTTTTACGGTACTTTGTACCTGCTTTGCCGAGGGGGTCATGCCTTGCTGTACCACAATCAGCGCTCTGGTGATGTTCTCCTCCTGCATCCTCTGGCAGTACATCTTGATCGTCTTTATTCCAACCTTGGGCTCCTCTGGGGAAGGAGTTACAAAGGAAAGGGGTTACAAAGAGCCCTCCCTCTTTCTATTAACCCCTTCAGAAAGCAAAGCCAGCCCTTTTGGCACCAGGAAGACCTGGATAGGCTGGAAGAGCGGGCTAACAGGAACCTTATGAAGTTCAACAAGGACAAGCATAAGGTTTTGCACCTGGGTAAACACAATTCAGGAGTGCAGGATCTACCCAGCGGGGGAGCAGCGCTGTGGAAAGGGCCCTGGGGGTGCTGGTGGCCAACAAGCTCAGTATGAGTGAACAGTGTGCTGCTGCAGCAAAGAAAACCAACAGGATGCTGGGCTGCATCAACAAGGACATCACCAGCAGAGATAAAGAAGTCGTTATCCCGCTCTACTCAGGGCTTGTCAGGCCACACCTGGAATACCACGTGCAGTTTTGGTCCCCGCTACGTAAAAAGATGTGGACAGGCTGGGGATGGTCCAGAGGAGGGCCACCAAGACGATCAAAGGACTAGGAAGCCTCCCGTATGAGGAAAGGCTGAGAGAACTGGGTTTGTTCAGCCTCAAGAAAAGAAGGCTTAGGGGAGGCCTTACCACCGCGTTCCAGTATTTAAAGGGTGGCTACAAAGAAGATGGAGACTCCCTTTTTACGAGGAGTCACATGGAAAAGACGAGGGGTGACAGGTACAAGTCATTCCTGGGCAGATTAGACACAAGAGGAAAATTTTTCACAGTGAAAACAATCAGCCATTGGAATAATCTCCCCAGGGAAGCGGTGGATTGGGCACTTTTAAGGTTCGGCTGGGCAGGGTGCTGGGCCACCTTGTCTAGACCATGCTTTGGTCACGAAAGGTTGGGCCAGATGATCCCTGAGGTCCTTTCCAACCTGGGATTCTATGATTCTACGACGATACGATGATTCTGTGACCATTCTATGATTCTTCTGCCCAGCTCCCGACCCCGAGAACCGCGGCCGGAGCAGGTTGAGCTCACCGGGGAAGAAGACGAACATCTGGTCGGTGGGATCGTCGTTGTGAGCCACCAGCACGGTCAGGTCGGTACGGCGGGGCCGTCCCTCGCTGGGTTTGTCACCGAACTGCGCCTTAAACTCCTCCAGCGTCTGATCCAGCTCGTCCTGGGTCACCAGGTAGCCCCGATCGTGACAGAGCTGCCGGGAGAGCCCGCGGGTTAGGCCAACCGCCATCATCCTTCCCCCTCCCCTCTTCCTCACCGGGTCAGACCAGGCCGCAACGGCACCCACCGGGCCACCGCGCCATCACACACCCCCGCCAAGCCCTGCCACCGCCCTCCCGCACCTGCATGATGGTTTTACGGATCTTCCACAGCCGGTAGGTCTCCTCCTCGTCGTCCATGTCTCCCTCAGCGCCCGAGGACCCCGCGGCTGCCCC
>VYXH01011135.1:133177-158853 GCA_013397275.1 Burhinus bistriatus | reverse complement strand
GAGGGGGAAGCTGACGGTGTCGCCCCCCCCGCAGTGTGCCCAGGCGGAGGACTGGCGCTCGGCCAAGGCCATCTATGATTTCCACGCCCGAGATATCGATGGCAACGACGTTTCCCTGGAGAAGTACCGGTAAAAAGGGGAAGGGGAGGGACCGGGCTCCGCTTAGGCCTTGGGGGTGTGGGGCTGAGGAGGGGGGAGGGACGCGGTTCAAAGGGCCTCCGGGACGCTGCCGGGCAGCGATTGTCCCACTGCGGCTTAATCTCTTGCGTAAACCGGGACAGCAGCTTGTTTACCGGCCTTCTCGCCTCACCCCGGGGGTGGGGGAAGGCAAGGGGGCCTCTCCCTGCTCCTGCCCGGGGGGAAGGACTGCTGATTCACAACCCCCTCCCTCCTTTCCAGAGGCTACGTCTGCATCATCACCAACGTAGCTTCAAAATGAGGAAAAACTGCTGTAAACTACACTCAGCTTGTTGACTTGTACGCCCGATACGCTGAGAGGGGTTTACGCATCCTGGGCTTTCCCTGCAACCAGTTTGGAAAACAGGTATGTGGAGGGAGGCGGGGCGGAGAGGGCTGCCCCTTGCCTGGCTGAGCCCCCTCCGTGGCCGTGGGACACTCACAGTGCCCCCCTTCTATCACCTTCCTCAGGAGCCCGGGGACGACGCTCAGATTAAGGCATTTGCTGAAAACTACGGTGTGAAGTTTGACATGTACAGTAAGATTGATGTCAACGGGGACGATGCCCACCCGCTGTGGAAGTGGATGAAGGACCAGCCCAAAGGAAGAGGCACCCTGGGCAAGTGAGTGTGGGATGGGGCGGGGGGGGCTGCGGAGACCACCCCAGCAGGCAGGGAGGGGTCAGCTCTGGCCCGCTCCATCCAAGCGGGTGGCCTAGCTGCAGCAAGAGGAAGGTGTTTTTCTGCCACAGACTCACTCCTGTGTTTTCTCTCCTAGTGCAATAAAATGGAACTTCACTAAGGTAGGACACAGCTGCCTTCTCCTGGCCTTGCCTGGGTCACGCCCTCACTCTTTGGCAGGCGGTGGGGAGTCCCTGGGGTGTTGTAGGGAGGAGGGATCCTCACACACAGGCTCTCCTCTGTGCGATTACCCTGGATGTGGGGGTAGGAGCATCCTGAGGGGCTCCTGGTCCCTCTGCCTGGAGACCCTCAGGAGCCCCCAGCTCCGATTACCCCTGACCCAGAGAGGCAGTAACCAGCTGAGGGGGGAGCAGGTCTGCCAGGGGCTGCTGCTCCGTAGGCAGGACCTGCCACAGCCCAACCCTGCCATAAGCAGCTCGCTGGGCTGCTCTGCTGCTCTCACAGGGCTGCAAAGCCCGTGTTCCAGCTGGACTCTCTCACCTGGGCGCTGCTTCACTTCCACAGTTCCTCATTAACCGGGAGGGCCAAGTGGTGAAGAGGTACAGTCCGATGGAGGATCCCTACGTAAGTCTGCTGCGGGTGTGGCTGGTGTTATCAGCTTACCCATGGGAAAAGGGGAACTGCAACTTTCCGCAGATCACATCTGCGGAGAAACATGGCAGCGCTGGGGCTCAGCACTGCTCCAGAGCAGGCTCCGCTGCCGCATCTCGGCTCTCTTCCTCCTTTGGCCGGGGAGAAAAGGCACCATCTGCTCTGGGGGGTGGTGGCTGCGGCACCAGGGATAGTGGATGCCCAGCACAGGGTGGGTAGGTGGTTCCGAGCAGTCCCCCTGGGGTGGAAGGGAGGGGGCTTCAGGCATGTTTTTGAGGCAATGATGTTCCCATAACACAATACTCCCTTCAGGTGATTGAGAAGGACCTGCCTGCCTACCTGTAGACCTGCTCATCTCACCCCTGCACTGTCCCTGCACCCCAGCACCGCCCCTCCTGCTGCCTGTGGAGTCTTCTCATCCAGCCCCAATGACGGTCTGTCTTCAAGCCAGCTTGCTGGTGAGGCAGACCTGAAGATTTGGCGTACACCTGCTGGAATAAGGCTTCCCAGGGCCGGTGGCCGCTGCTGGGCAGCCCGCTTCTGTGGGCATAAAGCAGGATCTGGTGTCCCCTTGCAATAAACGTATTAGAAATGACCGTTTGTGTCTGGGTGTGTGGAGCTGAGCGGTGGACAGGACCGGGCTGGATCTGCTGCGCTGCTCCTGGTGAGAACCCAGAGCTTTGCAGGAGAGCCAAGACCTTACACAACTCCTGAGCCTGGTGGGGATAATCCTCATTAGTGCTGAGGGGGGAATTGCACACAAATCCTGGGTCAGCCCAGCGTTCCCCCGAAGGGCTCAAGGAAAGCCGGAGCAGGGGGAAGGCATGTGTGTCCGTGCTGGGACCGCAGATGGGATCCTTCCTCACCCTAAACCAACAGGCATCTGCCCTGATGAGGCAATTGGGTTGTTTTTCTCCGAACTCAGCTGAAAGCTGACGGGCTGTAGGCAGAGTGTGGGTGCTCAGCAGCACACCCCTGGCCCGACACCCCTCCTGGCCCTGGCAGGGCAGCAAAGGAGCCAGTTCCAGCAGTGGCGCAAGCCACGGCCAGAAGCTATTACTGCAAAACAAAACCAAGTCGTGCTGGGACATGGTGAAATACCTCACGGAGCCGGAGACGTGTCTGACCGCAGCATGCAGGACCACAGGCACATCCATCCTCCTCGGGAAGTCTCAGCTGCAGCTTGTTGATGCTTGTAAAGGCACAGCCTTGTCTGTCCAAGCCCACCGACGGCCAGTGTCTCCCGTGGGCAGGGAGAGCTCATGTTTTACAGGTGGCTTGCTGTGCACTGCTTTGCCTCTTTTCCCCAGGGTCTGGGGGAGGTGCTGGCTCTCCACATTGACAGCCCCCAACCACCCCGGGCCCCCACGGGGAGCCCTGTCCTCTCCTGTGGGGCCCAGGGTGGAGTGGGGAAAAGCCCCAGGGTCCTTGCTGGGGTCCCCCCACAAGTCTGACCCCCACACACAGGCGCACTTGCAGCCCAGCACATCAAGGATGCTGGCAGGATCCTGCCCCAGCCTGCCTGACTGCTCAGCCTCCCAGGGTAGGTGGGCTGGTTTCAGGAGCTGCCCCACAGCCCAGCTCAGTCTCGCTGTGAACTCTGTCAGCAGGACCGCAATGCCCAGCCGCAGTTGCACAAGGCAAGGTACGAATTGCTCCTCCATTACGATTGCCCGCGACTCACCCCTGTCCCTCCTCCCGCGGGGACAGAGCAGTGCCTGGGTGAGATGTCCCGGTGCCACAGCAGCAACAGCTCGTGCTGGAGGAACGCGCCTGAACAGCGGCTTCTTTATCTGTGTTTTCCCCAGCAAAGCCAGGAGAAAACAGCCTCATCGAAGGCCAGTGGCTGGGCTGGCTCCACAGAGGATCCTCCTCCACACAGCTCAGCCCAGGGAGAAGGAAGCGGGGGGGGGATCGGGACAGCAGTCCTCAACTGCCACCAAGTTGGTGACACAGGAGATAAACTCCAGCTGCCAGTAGGACCCTGGCCCTCAGATTCCCTATCCTGATCTGAGTCTCCCAGATGGGATCCTGTGGCAGGTCTACACCTCTGGACAGACGGACAGACAGACAGAGAGCTGGGACTTACAGAAATCTTGTATGTGGCTTCCTTTCCATTTTTACTGAGCAGAATGAAAAATTATCCTTCTGAGGCAGTAGAAAATTCAGGAATTATTAGTCAAAGGCACATATTCTAAAAAAAAAAATCTCTTTACATATATACATCTCAATTAATTATAAATACACATAGAAAAACAAAGGCAAACAACAAGCGGATTAAAAAGTGCTAACAAAAAGGTGTAAGGGAAGAAAAAAAGGGACTCATTTAAAAATACATACAATCAGTAGGACAACTGCATAATAATTTAGTTAAAAGATATTGTTACATATTATTAACCCTGACAAAAACACAGGATCGGGACAGGGAAGGGCTTTCTTGAAGGTGCTCTCTGTCTTTCCAGAGATCAGGGAGGGAGAATTGCATATATTTTAAAATTAATGTCAAAGCCACCACGTAAGGCTCCAGGTGACGGCGGAGAAGTGGCTGGCAGAGGGTGCCTAGCAGGAGAATTCTTCCTCGCTATTCCTGAGTTTAAGCCTCTCTGAAATGGGTTTTCCCCGGTGTCCTTTTCTCTCCTCGCTGAGAATTCAGCAAGGGCTGAGCAAACGAACCAGGACACGGGCGAAGCCAGGGCCTCTCCACGAGTGGTGTGGACTGGGACGTATTTTAAATAGAGGAGGGTCTGGGGCGGGGGAGAGCCTTGCTCCGTACAGGACTAGAAAAAGGCTGTTGCGGCACCCCAAGAAAGCGGCGATTCCCCGGACGGCCCTGCGGCGAGAGGCGAGCATGGCTGCCATGAGCAAAGCTGTGGGAAAAGCACAAACCTCTCAGGGCAGCAGCAGGGCCCGGGGTGGGGCCACGCAGGGGCTCCCCATCTTTGGTGTTTACTTTGAGGTAAGGAGGTTTCCTTGAACGCAGTAAAACGCAGCCCCAACTACAGGGCTGACCCCGGCCAGGCGGGCTGGTGGGAAGCAGATGCCAGCTGGGGAGGGTGGGGGGCAAGGACAAGTCCCCAGAATGAAGGGCAGGGACCAGAGCAACCTCAAAAACGAGCATCACGCAGGGCAGGTCTGTGGCCCTCGTGTCAGGGAAGGCAGCTCCCATCTCAGCAAGGAGCACAAACACTGCGGACACTGACCCAAAGCACTTCCCAACAGCAAACAAGGCGCTTGGCCAGTCCCCGAGCCCTTGGGGGGAACATGGAGGAGGTCAAGGCTCTCTGCCTGGAGGAGAGGACTCCACCAGCCCCCTCAAGACTGACCTGTCAGGACACTGGAGACCCCAGCAGAGCCCTCTCCCAGCTGGACCTCCTTCCCCAGGTCCTCCCTGAGGAAGGGCCAAGGCCAGCCAGGGAAGGTCTCGTGTCCTTCCCCTGAAAACCATCCTGGTGCCGCTTCTAGGAAATACTTTGATTACTCAAGGCAGAGAAAAGAAACACAGCAGAGGGGAGGCTTGCGGAGGAGCTGCCAGGCCCGCAGCATTCCTGCCAGCAGGCAGCTTCCTGCCAGACTCCTTAGATTAAAGAGAGAAAACGAAAGACAGTTTCCCCGGGACCTGCCGAGGTGAGATGCTGCTGGAACAGGGATGGTGGCAGAAGTGGCTGGAGGCTACCTCTGTCATGGGAAGAAGGCAGCTCACCCAGCCGCTCCTGGCTGAGGGGCAGTGCTTTGCAAAGCAGACCTTTGCTCTTTGGTATTGGTATTCGGAGGGTGAATCTGCAGCACGAGCAGCGATACTGCACATCCCCGGTGCTCACCAGGGAAACTCTTCCTTTCTGGGACTCGGGAGCAGCTCTCACGGAGGTCAGCGGTGGGCAGGGCTGGGGATCCAGACACCCGGGCCTGTGTCCATGGCCCAGCCAAGGACAAGCCCGACAGAACAGGACCACGTGAGATGGCCAGGTGAAAGTACACCACGCGATAGCAAGAAGTTGGACAAAGCACGGCCAGCCACAGTGACCTGGTAAGGCTAAAGTGCAGGACAGGCTGATGGGGCACATGGCCCTTCTGCTCTGGGGAATCCCCCCATGGTCCCAGTGTGGCTGAGCTCTGACAAACTTACAAGCTCTGCCATGATACTGACAAACGAGGCGTGGGTGCAGCCAGCTCCTGCCTTCTCCCATGGAGCTCAGGCAGCCCCAGAGGTGTCGGTGTCCCTTCCCGGGGAGGGCAGAGCAGGCGCAGTCAGTTTTGCTTCTCTCAGCTATGCCTGCTCAGCCCTGCACAGAGGGACACCTGAGCTCAGTGGCTCCTGACTCCCCTGGGACAGCATTCCCTTCCCCTTCACCCTTGCCTTCAGACCCAGCCCTCCTGAGCAGCCTCGAGGTCCACAGCAGGGCTGGGGCAGCCCAGGAGGAAAGCTGGCAGCAGCCGAGGCAGACACAGTTTGGTCAGCCAGCTCTCAGGGGTAATGGCTCTCTGGGCTGGAGGGCTGGAGAAGGCACGACCCAGCTCAGAAACTCAGTAGTCTGCAGGGGGACGGGCAACAGAGGAGCAGGGGGGGGTTCTCTCCTCAGTCCTACATGGGCACTGACCTTTGAGCAGGACTCGAACACAGCAGAGAACATCAGTCCAGATTAGCTGAACTTGGCAGCACTCAACTCCCCCCAAGCGCATGTTATATACAAATCTATACATGCCTGACTGTATATTATATATAAATAAACTTTGCTTTAAGGAACTATAGGGTTTTTTTCTTCCCTCAAAAACAGAAAAGGATCAGTCCAGACCAGTAGAAAAGCCAGGGCTCCCCAGCTCTCACCTCTGCACCAAAGGATATAGATCCATAGTGGTCGAGTATTGCCTGGCGTGCCCAGCTGGCTTTCAGAAGTCTGGGAAAGGCCCACTGAACTGGATCACACTCTGGCGCTCCTGGGGGAGCATGTTCTCCTGGGGGGCCCCATTTAACGTCCTTAGCATGTCCTCCAGGATCTCTCTAAAATTGATATTCCCATCCTGTTGGACAAAATCTTCCTGCTGCTGCAGTGTCTGCAAGGGTCCCGGGTGAGGCAGAGGCAGGTGTTCATGCAGTGAGGAGCCCAGAGGCACGTTCCCCTCCAGGACAGGGGCCGGGCTCTTGAAGGCAGAAGGGTGGCTGAAGCCAAAGGGTAATCTGTGCTGCTGGTGTGGCTGGAGAACAGGCTCCGAGGGGAAGCACAACACACTGGGCTCTGGGTTCATCACCACGTCAGGAATGCTGTTGCTCGGAGGGCTGTAGGTCAAGTCCAGGATCTCATCCTGGCACAGGGAGTGCCTGGGCAGGGGGACCCCAGGCCCTGTCTGCGTGAGGTCCAGGAGCTGTGGCAGCATGGGCAGCGGCAGGGAGAACTGCGGGCTCTGCTCTTGGGCCTGGAGGAGTCGGTTGTGCTTTCGCTTCACGTTCTCGTCCATCTGCTTCAGCTCCTCCAGCACCTTACGGACACAGCTCTCGGGGATCTTTATCCCTAGGGGAGGAACATGCATCAGTCCCCAGAGCACTTTGGGAAGGGATGGGGCACTGCGGGGACAGAGGGATGGGCAGCAGCACTGGGGCCCACTTGTCAAGCATGCTCCCAGCCCGCTTCACCTCTCGGCCAGGCTGCAGAGCAGGGAGACGGGACTGCAACCAGAGCAAAATCAGCTCCACAGCAGGCTCATAGCAGGCAGTAACAGCGCTGCTTCACATGGGCACGGAGGGGACAGCTCAACCCCATCTCACACCCTCTGCCCAGTGCCCAAACTCATGTCAGGGTAGCGCCACCTCCCCTCCTTCCCATGGGGTCACTGAAGCAGTGGGTGCTTCCAGGATGGAAAAAGTCCCCTTTTAGGAAGGGAATCTTGGTACTGGGCCGCTGGACCCCTTCTTCCTTCTCCTAAAACGTTCTGCTCCCCTTCCCCTACCCAGCACTTCACCCACCAACTTGTTTCTTCTTCTCCTTGGTCTTGAGGCGGACGATCTGCAGGTAGCTGGTGTTGGTGATGTCTGCCATGATGCTGGCGATCTTGCTCCAGACCCGCAGCAGAGCCCCACACAGCATGTAGTAGTGACGCAGGCGCATGCCCTGGAAGCACTCCTTCCCCTCCTGGATCAGCTTGCAGCTCCTGTTCCTTCAGTCCAAAGGGGAGAAAACAACCCGAATTAGCACAGGTTCCCACAGCAGAGCAGGCTCTCCCACCCACAGCCTCCCCAGCACAGCCCTTCCCCGCTGCCACAGCCAGGGACCCTCTCCCCAACACCAGCTCTAGCTCTGCCTTGGAGAGGGCAGGAGAGGTTGGGGCTGCAGATCCCTTACCAGACGGCATGGTTACACTTCTTCAAGGAGAAGTGGTAACTGCTCTCCCAATGCTCCTTGGCTTCCTCAGGCAGCACCTGCAGAAGAAACAGACAGCGGTACAGATTTTCCACTGTCCAACATGCAGGTGAAACTTGAAATCCAGGGCTGGAAGTCAGGACACCTGGGTGCCACCACCAGCTCTGCCCAACCCACAACGGGACTATGAGGAGTTGTGAAAAGGTTACAGTAAATGTCGTTCTAAAGCACATGTCCCTGCCCAGAGAGAGAGGCTTTTGCGTCTCCCCACATTGGAGGGCTGCAGTTCCCACCTACCCGCCGGTACTTCTTCTGCAGACTGTCCAGGCTCTCAGGCTGGCTTTGCTTCCCAATATTTGGCTTGTAGAGGATGAAGTTCTTCCCACGGCTCTGCTCTGCCAGCAGACAGGTATGTTTGCAGCCTCGCATCTGTCAGGGTAGAGCTGATGGTTACAGTCACAGACTCTCTCTCCAAGCCCATATTTCTCTAAACTAACCCCCATCCTTCCAGGGCGGAGGTTCTTGGAGGCATCTCCCAGCCCCCAGCAAGAGGTCAGACATAGACTTCTTACAGGCGCAGCAGACCTTCTCCCCTTAGAGTCACCCTCCGTGCTGGGACGCCACCCTGGCAGAGCCCAGGGACCTACCTTGTAGGAGAGGTAGAACCCATCGAAGGATCCTGTCAGTTTGAGTGATTTCTCATAGGCTTCCTCCCACTTTAAGCCTCTGTCGACACTGATCTAAACAGGGACAGAGGGATTCTGTAACTTCAGGGGGCAGGACAAGTGCATCGGTGTCTGTATCACAAATCCCACCCTCAACAAAAACTTGGTGCTGCTGCAGCCTAGAAACAGGCACTGCCAGCCTGGTACGGCAGCCCCAAGCCCCTGGGCAGGGCAGCGCCTCTCCTTGCCTCCTCTGTGTAAGTCCCAGCATCTGTCATCGTGACCAAGGCAGATGTGACACAGCCATGACACAAAGCCACGGGGCCAGGGGAGGGACCCAGCAGCTCACAGCCCTTGACTGGGAAGTGCTGGAGAAGACTGGACTGCAGAGATAGGTGTACAGGCTGCCTACCTTATAAAACACGACCTGCCCATCCTGCGGGTGCCCAGGGGTCAGGAAGACCTCCTTGCTCTCCTCATAGATCTCATCCACTCCTGGGGCTAAATCTGTAGAAGGAGAAAAGACTGCTGTAAGATCCACGTTCCCCTACCAGCTCCTCTCCCTGCAGGAGTCTTAAGATCTGTGTTCTGTGGGGACACTGCAGTGCCTGAGATGGCTGTGGCCGTGGAACTGCCAGCAGTCAGCACAGGGAGGAACAGGAAACCTCAGGAGTGCAGTAGGGAGAGGTCTGGTCACCCCTCTTTCTCCGTACCTAGGATACCCATGTCGTATTTGCCCTCCTTCTTGTCCTTTTCAATCAGATAGTCAAAGGTGTCAGAAAAATACTGGAAGAGCATGTTCTGCTTGTCGACCTCCAGACCCAGGATGCGGTTCAGGAACTTGGTGATGGAGCAGTCTGCAAGAGTGTGGTGGGTCAGGGGACATGGCGCACCTGGGCACGGAGCCCACCAGCACACTCCCGAAGACAGCCACCCAACAAGCCACCCAATGTCCCTTCCCGATGGCAGCACAGCACTAATGTACAAGAGAGCAGCCTGAGGGCAGCTCCTCCAGGCTGTGGTCAGCTGCCAGGCTGCTGCAGGGAAATGTGATCTGCGGCACCAGCTAATCCCCAGAGGACCCTCCCCTCAAATCAAATATCCTGCCCCAGCTGCACCAGCAAACCCCTCCAGGCTGTGCTCCCATGCAGACGAACCGGCTGGGCCATGACAGCCCTGTCTCCTCCATTTCTCCCCCACGTTCGGCAGGAAAAGCTTGACACATACCCTTCTCCACTGAGACAGTGCCATACTTCATCTGATTGCAGCAGATCCCCACAGAGATGAGACCTTGCTTCATTTCTGGAATGGCAGAAGACAGTTTGTGCATTTTAGGGTTAAGCCTCCCTTCAGCAGTCCTGCAGGGCTGCTTCCCCCCGAGCTGTGCCCATTATTTCACAGCTAAGTCCCTCCCAGACTCTTTTTTCCCCCCATGCCTGGCAGGGTGACGTGCATCACGGCCAATTGCCCCACTCACTAGTGAGCTGCTAAGCCAGTGGTACTGTTCCCTCTCTCGCCTTCTGCTCGGTTCTTCAGGCATCCCAAACCTGAGACCAACCCGGCCAGCAAGACGCAGCAGAAATCCCAGAGCTGGTAATGTTCTTACCATGGAAAAACGCAGCCTCTCCTCTGTCATAGCTCTTGGGCACAGGAACTCTGTTCTCCGTGTGGCTGAGGATAGTGGACAGAACTCTGTCTAGTGCTTTAGCCCCATACTGTGAAAGGAGACAAGAGTCATGCACGGGACAAACTTACACGGGCAGCTCAGCAGTGGACTGAGCGTGTCACAACACTTCTGCTGGCACTGCAGAGAAAGCCACCACCTCCAGGAAGGCCACTGACCTGGTGGCTGTGCCAAGGGGGAAGCTGTGTGTCAGGGACCTCCTCTGTCCCTAGAAGACCAGGGTACAGGAACCTGCGCATCCACATCCCAGCGCTGGCACCAGCTGCCATGGGGGAAGAGGCCCAAGAGCCGTTCCTGGCTCTCCCGCAGGAGCGCAATCCTCCTGCCAGCATGGTGCTCAGATGCCCACCACTGATTATTAACTCATTTCTGTGTGCCGTATGTGGGGTCTACGCATGGGGAGCTGGGTGCTAGGCCAGATCCTGCCTGTAGATGCCAGCAACGATCTTCCTGGCTCTGGCTCCCACTGAAGGCACTTGCTAACTACTTCAACCCCTCCCTGGCTGAGCTACCCTGAGAACAGCCACAAGTTACCTTATTCTCAAAGTTGTACTTGCTGAGATCTCGGGATTCGGTGGCGCGTCGGTCTCCATGAGTTAAGGCACCCTAGGAAGGCAGACCAAGCAAAAAAGTTCTTACTTTTAGCTGTTACAAAACACCAGAGAAGGATGGCCAAAGTCATGTCTCAGAAGCGGCCAGGGTAAGAACGTGCTGTGGGCAGGCAGTGTTCCTCTGGGATACTGAGACTTTGCCAAAGTATTTGGGGATTTAACAGAAGTGAAGAAAAATGAAACAGAGACAAATTAATTATTCCATTAATTATTTCATCAGTTTTCCGGAAACAGATGGGTTTACGTTCCTGTAACAGTGGGGGAATTCCAGCATCTGGAATTGGGTTCTGCTTCCCTGAAACTCCTCCTAATGCCTTGGTTATGTATTCTTCTTCACTTCCTTTCCCAAATCCCAGGATGCTGAACGCCTTCTGCGTTCCACAACTGCAATGCCTTCGGTCAGGGGTGATGCAATCCCCCATACTAGTCACGCTGGCCACGCCAGTGGCAACGCCGAAATGGAAGCTCTTCAGAGAGAACTGGAACCAACACGTTAATCTTTTTGCTGCGGGGCACTTACTAGGCTCTCCAGACGTTTTGCCACGATGGACGCAAACCTCCTCTCCCCTGCCAGCTCAGAGATAAGGAAGACATACTCTGGAGCAGAAACTTGGTTCGATCGGTGTGTTCGACCTACAGGGACATGAGAACAGAAGTGAAAGGAGAGGTTGGTACAGGAAGGGAAGCTGAGCAAGACGCGAGAGAGCCAAAACAACTGTCTACATCCTGCTGGTTTTCAAAGGAGATCTCTCTTTGGGGGAAAAGGACAGAGGCACAGTCACATTCATCACCCTGGTGCTGCTGAGACCTTGGCACAGTTGAGTTTATAGCCCTAACCCTCTGGGGCTGAGAAGCGACTCCCCAGTTTGAGCTAGGATGTGCGCTATTTTGTTTGTGCTCACGTATTGAGGAATCGTCCCTCCCCATCCTACCGAGCCTCCCCATGGTGGAACAGAAATCCCCAGGCACCCCCAGCACATTTCATGACGACGCACTGCTAACACATATGGGAGGGTTCCCCCTTCCCACACTGTAAATCACTCCTGAAGTCAACACAAACCTTCCCCACAAGATAAATCAGTCACAACTGCTTTGTGTCTGCATTTCCACCCTGGCAAAACACAGGAGCACTGTGCTCTGCAAGGTGCTGTATCTCAGAAAGCTAAATACACCCGCTCTGGCTGCAGCACAAGCCTGGCTCAGGCGGCCACACGCGTCTTTCCCTCCCCGGGCTGCCCAAGGCTTCATGGTCTGAACCACGGCTCAGGGAAGGGGACAGTGACCAAGAACACCCAGCGCTCACCAAACTGCTGTATGGCCCGGTCTGCGCTCCAGGGCAACTCCAGCGTCATGTGCACCCGGCGCTTCTGGTTTTTCACCCGTCTGTCTGCTTGGAGAGAGATACCTGAGCTGGAGGCCTCGGAGATTATTGCTACAAGCTAAGGGAGAGAGACAACAAGTGAGAAAGGGGAGTGAGGTTCCTGGACATCTGCAAAATTGCTTCAAGAAACAGCCCACAGCACAAGTCCCCAGCCCACGAAGGGACCCAGGACTCCTTGTCACCTTCCAGCAGGTCAAACAGACAGATGGGAAGCTGCAGAGCCTTGTTGGCCTGAGGCCGGCAAGGCACAAGCATGCAAAGGCACCCTCCCTTTCCCGCCCTTCTCAGTACTCACTCCCGTGCAGATGTTTGGAGGTTTCCTTGGCTCAAACCTGACTCACCTTTTCCCCTTTCATAAAACGCTCCTTCTCCTTCAGGTTGACGTGGTCTATAGAGAGGCCTTGCTCTGCACGAGACTCGAACATGACGGAGCCATCCGGTCTGCAAACTACTCGGCCCTTCCGCCCCGTCATCTGCACACACCGCGCAGGAGAGAGAGAGGCTGTTAGCACAGGGGAGAGACCTGCACGGCACAGCAACTCAATTTAGAAAGTAAATTCTCAACAGCTTTTTCAGATTGCAAGGAAGGAGAGGAAACCCTCTTCCAGCAGGAACCCCCTTTGTTGGCCCCTTTTCCTGTCTCCCAGTGCCATCAAAATATACTCTTGATTGTGAGGAGTACCTCAGCCACATGCTCCGGGCCCCCAAAATGATTGATCAGTTCATCCAAGGTATTGAGAGGTAGCTCTTTGCCCAGTGCTTTTACTTTTGCTAGGAGGTCCTGCTTCATCTTTTCCACATGTTCTAGTTCTCTCAGGCCATGCATATCTTTCCGGGAAGGCAGCATGTGAAAGTTACCTGCAATATAAAATGCAAAAGTTTAGAGTTACCTAGTAATTGCAGATCAAAGAGGGGGAAACAAAGTTGTCCCAAAGGCCTTCTGGGGGCACTATATGACGAGCAGGCAAAGACACCTTGACTTGCAATAAATGCTGCTGAGCACAGAGTGAATTCCCTCTGTGCTTCCCCCTGTTTTGGTGGGGGAAGGAGCATGCAGGGCAAATTCCTCGTGCTCACTGATCACAGCAGGTTAACGTGAAAAAACCTCAAAAGCCCAAGTTTGACCATCACAGGATAAAATCTAGCCAAGATCATAAGGCTGTCCCAGGCACAGAAGGAGCTTCACCATTCCAAGAAAACACCAAGAGAGTCTCCTCACATCAGCTCATTGACTCTGCAATCCCCTTAGCTAGACCCCCCCAAAAGGGTCACATCTGATCTGCCACTGTCCGTGCTTGCAGGGCACTGGGGTGGGTGGCTGTCTCCGGCTGCGTTCCGTGCACTGGTGCCATGCACTGGAATGAAGCGACTCTGGTTCCCAGCTCCCCGCAGCAAGGAAGGCGCTAACCCTGTGCTGCTGCTCTGCTTACTTCTGTCCTCAGTTGCAAAGCCGTTGTAGGTGTGCTCAACGAAGATGACATCATCCGTCTCAAACATGGACTCCGGGGAGGAGTTGAAGTCACTGTCGAGCCCCATGTCAGAGTCGGTGCTGCTGTCGTCACTGATCTTGATCACGCCCGTGAGGTCACACACGCCCTTCAGAGCCTTGGCGCAGCGGCCCCTCTGCTTCCCTGCTAGGGAGAGTGAGCGGCGTCAAGGGAGAGTCCCCAGCCTCGTGCACCAATGTAGAACAGCAAGCACCAGCTCAGGAGGAGGAGGAGGAGGAGAAATCACAAAATAGCTCAGATTGCCCCAAATGAAAGGCTGAACTTGGAAAGACAGAGCCTCTTGGGTGAGGTGGGGGCAGTTAGGGAGGGAGAGAGGGGGAGGGAGAGAAAGAAAGAGCAAGGAAGAGAGAGAAAGAACGAACAAGGCAATCTTTATCAGGGCTGAAGCTAGTTGCACACATCAGGATGAACACACAGCCAGCTCTAAGCAGTGCTAACTCCTCAGGGGAAGGAGTCCGCAGGTGTGACTGCCTCCAGAGGAATGTGCAGGACACGGGAAGGTGCCAGTGTTTTGGGAGGTTGTTTACTTCCAAGCACAGTAAGACATGCCCCTGCTACGTGACAGGGTTCACAAACCAGCTTGCACAGGCTGCTCTGCAACAGCAGCCATTTAGGATAACCTCCACAATCTGCCAGCGCTGCTGTCCCCCTCCTCTGCCTTTCTCACATCCCACTGGAGGAGAAATCCCAAAACTCTTCTTACCTGCAGCCGCAGACAATAATTTGGCAGGGAAGCAATATTTTTTTTTCCCCAGGACACCTGCCACGCTGTAAGTAAGGGGTAGTGGAGAAACCCCCCTTGCTGTAACAGGGCTTGAGAGGTGCAGGCAGGACTCTTGCACAATCTGCCCACCAGGCTAGGCAAGGAAGCGGCTGAGGAAGAGTGGCATAGCTACTGGGCAAGTGGTGGAGGCGAGGACCTACGCTCCAACAGGGAAGTGGGTTAGAGGGAGGAAAGGGTGAATGACCTAGAACTGCCGTCCTCCAGATGAGAGAGAGCGATGGGAGATGTGTGGGAGGGCAAACTGAAACCAGGGCAGAGTAGCAAAAAGCATGAAGTTGGGAAAAGGGAAAAAGGAAAAGAAAAGCTGAGTGGCTGGGGTGAAGCAGCAAGGCAGGAGGTCAGATGCTGGGCAGTGGAGTGTGCTCTTACGTTTTCTTTTAATGCCAGTTCCTTTTTCTCTCTTTCTTTTGGTTGAAGGAAAGTGCTTCTGAATTAGTGATAGAAAGACGCCTCTGAAAGTAAGATGCAAAATTTATTCTAGCTACCAGGAACAGGAACATCTGCCGGTTATCACGTAGCAAGGTGTATTTGAGATAGTACCACATTTCATGAAAGAGGGGTAAATCCTGCACCACAACTACCAGCGGGTGGTCAGCCAGCCACTGGTACGGCGAGGCTCTGCAGAACAGCAGCAACTCAGACTGCATGTGTTTCACCAAAGGGTTCTGCCATGGGAGCGTGGGCTGCGCCAGCAGATCCTCAGCCGTGAAAGGGCGTGCTGAGGGAAGGCAAAGCACTGTAACGCCAGGAAAAACACTCTCTGCCATGGCCGCCCTGCTGGCAGAGGGAGCGGGGCCATTCCAGGGAGACACTGCAATAAAAGCAGAGCAGACCCTGGGCTCTGCACTACCACGTGGCACGCCAAAGTTGCAAGATCTTTATATAGCAACTAAGAGGGAGTTTTAAATGGGAAACATTATACTGGGAAGCTGTTACATCACTACTGAAAAATCCAGGAAGTCCCAGTGTCCCAGCCCCTCTCCGTGCTCTGACAGCAGAGACCATCGTCAGGTTGTCCAACAGATGTGCTCCACCAAGTCCTCTGATTAACTGGACCTGGGCCCCCTTGCCCACAAAACAGAGAAAAGTGACAAAACATGGATACATAGTGGTTTCAGGTGAATGGAAAAAAACCATAAGAGGTGGAAAACAAATGGTTCTGTGGGCTGTTCTGCAAATAAAAGAGCAAATGCTTAAATGCTGATCGTGTTGGGTGGGGATGAAAACCCAGTGCAATGAGAAGGCAGTGCTGAGGGAGCTCTGGTTGAAAAAAAAAAAACCAAAAAAACAAACAAACCAAACAACCAACGTTGAAAGCGACAGCTGAGAGGTATGGACATGACAACTCGCCCATGTGAGAAAAAGGGAGTCTTGGGAATCAGGGAGGGAGCTCTAAGACCCTTGGTGTGAGGGGCTGAAGGAGACAGAGACAGCACCGCTCCCTGAAGGGGCAGAGCCCTGTGCTGGCTATTAAGTGATTGCAATTACAGGGCACCAGAAAGAACCCTTTTGTCCTGTGTGCTGAGGTGACCCTGGGCTCAAAATGCAAAGACTCACTTTCAGGTCTGGAGCCTCCCTGCCATGAAACTTTGCTCATTTTCCCGACACTTGCACTCCCCATCTTCCCTGCGAACAAAGGGTTGGGCTGGTATTCACTCACTGAGCAATCTGTTTATTTTTAACCCCGTTTCTCGGCATCTTTTAAACAACTACTGCTTCCCAGCACACTCCCCTCAAGAAATCCCCTGAAGTGCTGTAAAACCAGGACGTCACATTTGGAGGCTCTGCAGATGCCAGAAGACACTCAATTATCTGGTCAATGCTGCTGAGCAAAGAGCTCTTGCCTCTAGAACTGGGGACAGAGTCAAGCAGTGTGCGTGATCACTACCAGACCCTTCCCCCTTCAACAGCTGAGCAAGGCTCAAAGGGACCACACAGTCCTCTAGCCCGAGTTCCTCTGAATTCTGTGGCATGAAAACCAATCCAAGAAACCAAATCAATCCAAGCAGTTGTTAGACTTGCCTTGCGCGCTGCCACCAAACTGGTATTTGTTTTTCAGGAATGGACTGGAAACAAGCAGAATGACACCGACCAACACAACCCCCCATCAATAAGGGAGGAAAGTTTGGCCTAAACTGGACACATATTGTCTCTGGCATCTCTCATTGCTTTCGCCTGCATTAACAGTCACTTCAAAAGAAAACAGTAACAGCCCTGCCACCTGCAGAACAGAGGAAATGCAACTCAAGCCAGTGTCCCAGCTTTTCGTCACCCATCATGCAGGAACAGCCACGTTCACGGGACAGGCTGGTATTTTGAAAGCTGCAGAAATGAGAGGGAGCATAAGCCTCACTCTCCGCTGAAAGGGTAGCACGAGACCTGCTGCTGGCTTCACTTCAGGCACAACCAACTCTCCCTTTAGCTAGGAACAAAGGCAACACAACCAGGACACTGCAGAAGCCTGGCAATCAAACAACACGTCCTGCCTCGTGGGCATGCTGAAAGCCAGTACTGGTGAACCTGAACTCCTCAGACCACTCCTTCCTCTCACTGCTCCAGCAATGTTGCCTCACATTATCATCCCAGCCTCTGCCACTACATGAGATTCCCTTACTCATTTCTTCAGTGTCAATAGCCCAGTTTTCCAGAGTAAGACCTACACAAACCTCATCGGAGCTTACACTTCTGGCTCCTCTACACCCAACAACTCTTTTCCATGCGTAGAGACTTGGATCAGGCTGTTCATGCAAGTTTGGACCACAGGAAACTTAAAAATCCAGGATCTAGCTCATAAAGTCACTCTGAAGAAACAGTGCCTCGGGGAGCCAGCTAAGCGTCCTCTCCATTTACAGCTTGTATAGGGCGAGGTGTTATGAAACTGCATTTCAAGAACTGCAAGTGGTAAGCGGCCCCAGGGCAGGGCTTTCCCTAGCACGCCTCCAGCCTCCCATGCATCCCCCCCAGAAGAAAAATAGGGATTTTTAACTCACTCTGCAGCAGAGACAAAACAATTTAGATGCCCATCGTTCTCATCCAGGACTTCTCTGGTGCGAGCCTCCCCGGTGGACTGCAGGCCGATCACAATACACTGCGGGGAAACGCAAGGGACAGCAGAGCAAGGTGTCAGGGAGGGTGTACCGCAGCTGGCATTCAAGCTCTTCTAGCTTGAACATGACCCAAAACACTGTTTCAGATCGGCTGGCCCACATCTACCAAAACCAAACAGTGGGTAATGCCTCGAAAGATGAGACCATGTTAACTCCCCAGTATCATTTACTGTGAATATTCTCAGAAACCTGGACACTGCACTTCATTCTGGTTAATCTGGAGAGAAATTCAGCCCTAAAGAGGTTTGAAATTGCTTTCAAGTCAAGCTGAACAATAATTAACTCCCTTTGGTTGCAGACTACAAAAAATTCACTTGTAATGTAAGACTGATGGCTGCTGCCAGTGCAGCGAGGCTCCGATACCACACCTTGTCCTTCGCCAGCTCCTCCTTGGCGAGCTCAACGAGTCGCCGGACTTTAGCAGCAATGCAGAGATACTTGAAGAAGCGCTGGTGAGCTGACCAGAACTGACCCCACAAGGATTTCCGAGACTCCAAGCCGATCCAGTCGGCTGCCTGCTGGAACACCATCAAGGCCTCTGCCCACTGCAGACAATACCGAGAAAGGTTGAGTTAATATTTGAGTTTTCTTTTTCATTACTACTGTGCAGGAGGTTATTAGAACAGTCTGGGGTTTGGTAATCTAATTTAACATCAGTATTTATGTCACTGTGTTAGGCTGAATGAACAGTCTGGTCATTCTCTCCTTTCTGCATTAGCATGATGTTGCAAGCTCTGGTTTGCAAATATGGAACTTTTAAATAGAAGCAAAAAAATATTAGATTATGTTATGTAAGCTGAGCACATGTACCCCTTTTCCTTCTCATAAACAAGCTCTGTGGTCGTGGCCATACTTAGGGTCCCCAAACCCTCCCCCAAGACAAGCAGCCATGCCCAAAGTGCAGTTAAACATCAGTCTCCCCACTGCAGTGGGACCAGCTCACCAACTTCGCTGCCTTGTCATAGACAATCTTGTACTGCTGATCCAGCGGGATCTCCTCGATTCTGAAGGTCACTCCAGTGAAACTGAGCTGCCTGGCAATGTACATTCCACTGACCTTCATGTCCATTGCCACGATCTCCATTGCACCAACTCCCCTGGGAGAGGAAGACAGCTGTGAAACCCCTTCCTCTGCTACAGGGCAGCATCGCGTAGGTGCCTCTGCAGAACCACCACCTCTCCTGCCTCAAGCTGCCCTCAGACACTGTCCCCCATTTCCCAAATAAAGGCTGCCACAAAACGTAAGCTGCACGAAAAGGGATTGTCGGACACGACTTACCTCTTTTCAATTGCATGCAGGAACTCATCAAACGCTCTGAAAGGGGTGCCCTGCCCCCAAATCCCCAGGCGGCTCATGTAAATCATGTTTTTTGGCTCAGAGGCACCTGTTTGAACAGAATTCACTGTTAGCAAAACCACAGCAGTTGCGAATAGTTTTGATTTAAGTGAAGTGAACTCTTAAGAGGATGGTAATTTGCCCTTGTGCCTTAGGAGACCCAAGGGCCTTTCCAAACATTGCCCTCCACACACTAAGTGGGCAAGCATCATCAGACAGCTGAATAGCTGGCCAGGAACAAGTTAAACCAGAGAGGAATTAGTCTACCTTGCCAAAACATCAGGAGTAATGGCAGTGATGGGGCTTGGGACAGATCTTAGCACTCTAGGCTCTAGTGCTGCAGTACTATTCACCTCTTCTTGCATGAACGTGTACTCTCAGTGTACGTGCTCGCATCTCAAGGGCATCCTTCAGACCACAGAGGCGACTGGCAACTGTTTAGGCATGGTGCCCACACAATGCCAAGAGACGCTTACCTGTGGCACTGGCATAAACAACCCTTGCTTGAGGCAGTTTGTTCTGAAGGTCCAGTACTGCTTTGCCCATTTTAGTAGAGCTGGCATTTTTGGCTTTGTGGCATTCATCAAACACAATCTGGAGGGGAATGTCAATTAAGGAGAAAGGATCTATTTTCATCATGAGGCTGGGAGCAGACAGAAAATACAACCCAGCCTCCTCCAACCAACTGAACGAGTCCCGATATCAACAGGACTGACTTGTTCCCCACACTGCATGAAATCTCTTGGGTTTGCCTAGTCCTCTGCTCCTCAGAGCCCGAAGTCATTTCCCCCCTCCCTCTCCCTTCACTTCCAAGGTGTGTCTTGTCTTGTGTTGCTGAGGGAGAAGAATGCTGAAAAGGTTGATCCCAGCTGCATTCTTCCCTTCCTCCCATGAACACTGCAGCCTGTGGAGGAGGAGAGAGGAGCGTGGGGGAATGCATGTGCTTACAGCATTTAAATATCTACCGCAGGCACCAGGCTGCTCGGCACAGCTGCTCCCAGTGACTTCAGATGGCCCCAAGCTCTTTGTTCCTTGGTGAAGTACAATCATAAGCATGCAATTCTTCTTGTTCTCTCCATTTTTTTTTTTTTTTTAAAAAAAAAAGGATACAACTCCATCAAAATTTTCCCTGCACCAGTCCAAAATTTGTTTTAAGCGCGTCCTGTGCTGTCCGCCTGCCTGGCTTTCACCAATCAGCGCAGAGTAAGTGGCAAAGAGGACTCCTTCTGAGGTAGCTGTGTCACCATATTTAATCTGCCGAAAGGAAGAACAAGAGCACACACGCTCACGATGCTTGTCCCCAGTATGTCGCGCCCATTCTTTGCGCACAATCAATACCGCCAATTGTGCTGCGACTGTGCAGGACACATGCTCCTGCCTCCAAGAACAAAACCCAATCTGAGAGCAGAACAGACAAAAGACTGTTGGTAGCTGACGTCTTTAGCACTTCTATTTGGCACTGAGATATGGTGATGACAGGGACTTTAAAAGTCTGGACAAGTTCCACTAGCCAATGTGTCAGCACATCTGGATGCACGCAATGAAATGTGGAGACCACGCTAGGACTTCAATTTTCTGGCCAACTTAGGTTGCTTCATTTTTTTAAGGAACAGTTTAGAATGTTTAATTTTTTTGAACCCTCCCATCTGTTTTAATTACTTCTAGAAAATAATTTTGCTCTTTGACCAGGTGAGATTGTTGCCTACCTTACTGTCATGGGTCCCACCTGTAATGAAATAAAAGGTAGGGGGAAAAACCCATGGTCCCAATCTAAATAAAGTTCCATTTAAAGCCTTTTTGGTCTGAAAACAAACATCCCTTTCATTCTCTTAATAGAGTGCATTCAGAGGTGTCAAATACATGTGGTTTCCCTTGACTTCGTAAGAGCTGGTTGTTCAACACCATTAAAAACCAGAGGACAGTGTTTCAGGGAACTGGCCAGCGGTGCGGCAAACACAAGCCTGGACAAGGCTGATGCACTGGAAAAGAGACTAAAGCACAGGCCACGAAGAAGCCTGTGACTAGCCACTACACAACTGCTGGCTGTTTCTCTTGAGAAATACTTCATTCCCATCAGTGAATAACTGGAAAAAAGTCTGAAAATTCTCTGATTTACTCAGCTGGGGGGAAATGCCCACCTGCTCAGCCACAGCACCGTGTGTCTGCAGCCCCCTACCAGGCACCAATCTGTGCATTTATATGTGCTCCCTTGCTCGCATGCTCTGAAAAGGGGTTCCATGAAATCAGCGCTGGGAAATGTCAGCCCAGGAGAGCAGAGAACGGCCCCATCTAACAGGAGCTGTTCCCTCTGCAGGACTCTTCAGGAATGGCAAGAAAGGTTCAAGTCCTGCTGAACTTTGCACTTGCCTGGAGATACTTCTCACTCCCTGCAGGAGACAGCTCTGCACTCACAGAGCAGCTCTGCAGAGCGTATAAAAATAGCGAGGGTCCAGAGTGGGAAGAGCACGCTGAGAGAGGGGAACAGCAAGCAGCTTGCTGTCTGCTACTGCCTGTGCTACCAGCCACGCGGAGGCAGAAGCGACTGCTGCTTCACATGCTAAGGCAGATCCATCTAACTGCTACTGGAGGCTGATTTTCCAGAACACCATTACAACTTCTCTCCCTACCTTATTCAAAGCATGCACAGGAATGTGGGAGGCTTCAATGTCCTTCAGGTCTCTCTCAGCATCATACTTGAGATCATTGGAGACGCTGAACCTGCAAAGCAAGACGTGGGTCTGGTTATCTCCTAAGGAGGCAGTCAGGGCATGCACAGCGATTAATAGCTCTGACTAAAGCAACAGTAGGTGTGCAAAACTGTCACATTTCCAACTGCCCCCACACCTCAACGCACGATCCTACTCCAGTCTACCACTTACGACAAGCTGTGTGTGTTCTGCAGTAAAACCCCATACTCCAGGGGCTTGAGTCTGCACCTGGGAAGTCCACGAATACCCTTCCACCAACTTCAAAGAGAGCAGGGATAGGCTTGACACTGCACTCCAAGCAGTACATAATCTGCTATTTCATAGTGACTCATTCTCCATCACCGCTGCAAGGGAAATATTCCCATTTCACAGGCACAAAGAGATGGAAACGACTTATCCAAGGCCACAGCATGAGTCATCTATAAAGCCAACATCAGCACTAAGGAATTCCTTACTCCCAGATCCAAACTAACTCCAAGGTCTTACGGGAAAAGAGAAGAAAAACCACAACAACTTACCACAGAGCTTTTTTCCTCCCTTTAAGATAATTTTCAAAGATGATGCCCGCAACTGTCCTGCCCTTTCCAACTCCAGCACCATCCCCAATGAGGAACCCAGCTCGCTGCCCATTGGGTAATAAAACTTCATGTTGCTGCAAAATCAAGAACAGAACTGGAAATTACACTAGATTTGCCTTTGCTAACAGCTTTAATGGGAGCTTATGACAGCACCGCTTAACCCTTCCACATATCCCATTGATGCAAGTGAATTTCCTGCCCACATAAACGACAGCAGAAATGGTCAAGTGTCATGGCCAAGCTCACAAGCGGCAGTTCACGGAAAAAATCCCCAGGCCCTCAAAACGTAAAGCACTCCCTTCTGCAACAAAAGTCAAAGGTTCTTGTCTCTTTGGGAAACAGACCCCACAGAAGCCCCTGGCTTCAAATAATCCTTTCAAAAGGCATTTAAAATGCCATATGTCAAAGCTTCCGAAGTTTCATCACCTATATTATAGGTTATTTTAAAACACACCTGAACATCTGTCCATACAAAAGGCAGTTTCTTTTTAGTGCAAGACATGCAAGCTGGGCAAGGTGGAGCCACGTACCTGGCAGGCATAAATGATTGCTTCCAGCTGTAGTGCAGAGAGTGACCCTTTGTCGGCAACAGAGCGTGGCAGGGAAAGGCTGTAGGTGATGTCGGGTGGGGGGACGCTGGACAGGGTGCTCGTTTCGACCACGAGGTCAGGATGGTGCTTCCCAATCTTGGCTAAATGACAACATGAAAAACAGATAACGCACGTTCTTCACTCCCACAGGGCAACTCAAAAAGGACTGCAGACCTCATATTAACAGTCTGTAGCCCTCTGCTCAGGAACAGGAGAGGCAAGCCTGGCACCTGCTTTTCACTCGTTTGTTCCATTGAAATTTCAGATTGCCAAAACCAAGTCATGCCTCCCTCAAAAGCAAGCAACAGAAAAGTGTTCTGTTAAATTAGCGTAGCACCAACAAAGGATCAGTACACTGGTAAAGCTTTTCTAGAAAATCACAAGCTTGGGATGTGCCACGGCAAGCACCATATGTTGCTTGCAGGAAAATAAGGGAGCAGTTAATTAGGTTGGTCCACAATGGAGTTAACAGAACCTCCCATACTTGCGCGACGGCAAGACACTCACACTTGGAAGGTATATATTCTGCATAGGTCTCCGTTTGCCCCAACTCCTCTGTTTCTTCCTCCTCACCTTCATCCTCCTCCTCCGTAGGAGCCTGAGACTGAAAAGAAACACAGCATTGACCAAATGTTAACGTTCTCATTGAACTATGGACACACGCAGTGCTACACAGTGCCAGAAACTACATTTAAACCAGCTCTATGCAAACGCACAAACCCTTCAAATACAATTAATCTCATTTATAGACTACAGCAACACAAGGAAAACCATCTGCGAGAGCCCACCGCGGGGGCCCAGCAAGTGCTGTAAGAGCTACTTTCAACGCCTAGTCCACACCAAATTAGGGAAAAATGTTTACATCACTTTTCAGATGGGCTGTGAGCTAGCATGAATTCTGCCCAGCCGTGCTCTACTCTGGCCCTGAGTAAGGGACATAGACCAGCTTTAAACTCAGCGTGGTACCCAGCAGCACAAAGCAAAGTCGTGAAAGCCCAAATCATTCTTTAACATAGCGAGGTTCCACCAAGGGAAATACGACGCTTCTGGGAAAGGGCAGTGACCGGTATCTGTTCGATTTTCTTGTCTCACTCCATCCGAAGGGAAAATGGTCAGAACTGCTCCCCTCCGCACTGCCATGTTACCAAGTTAAGAGCCTGGTGTCCGATCCTACTGAAGCCGACCATCACTCTCACCTGGTAGCTTCCAAGGAGCGGGGTGTTGGGGACAGCAGGAACATGGTCATTCGAACTGTTTAAGCCAGTGAACGATCTCCCGGGTGAGAACAGCTGGAACAAAAGCGTACAGGTGAGAAAGCAGCCTTAACCCTCACCCTCCGACCCCAACAAGTATGAAGATACAACAACAGTAAAGATACTTATGTGCTGTACTCAGATCTTACACTCTGATGTTGTCAGTGGACTTTAATACTTTCTGTTTGTGAAAGAAAAGCCCTGGGCAATAATTCTGGAAACTAATAAATCTTGCAAATGCCGTACATGCTTTTTTTGACATACACACAGGGAATAACTGACCAAGGTAAATACATTCTTGCAAGAAGTGTGAACGTTTTGTGTGTGCCCGCCCACGTGCGATGAAAGCCTGCAGGGACACGTTTTCCCACACCTGCAGGACAGGAGTCTTTCTGCCAAACTACACACCATTAAGATGGGTCATCCCAAAATGGCACATTTTGCCTTTAAACAGGACACGTCAGGCACAAGACCACCTTTCATACACCTCCCATTAGCACTAACAGATTACCTGTGCAAACATTGCCACTTTCAAATGCCTCTTAGAAGCCAGCAGACCCTGTCAAGACCCAAGCAAAGTTTACTATGGGAATACTGGACTTGCTCTGCACTGGAGCAGCTACGTTAGTCGCTGTTTTCCCATTTGTTTCGAAGAGAGCACTGTACAAAACTGCTCTGCCGTTCCCGACAAGACAGGTCCTCGTTAAAAGGAGCTGGTGGATTTTCATTGCAGGATTATGTGTTTTATCCTGAACTGGTGAGTCCAACCAAGAGCTCTGGGTTGGATTTGCTAACGGAAGAGAAACAGTGTCACTTTGGGGACCAGAAGGGGACACCGGAGTACAGCTGAGGAGATCCAAACAGGAGGAATGGGAAAGACTGAACAAAATTGCAACCAAAAGCCATCGCTGGGAAAGGACTGAGCATTAAATCAGAACACCAACACTTTACATCTTCTTACAAACTCCCCTTGAGGCAAGCATATATTTAACAATTTTGCAATTTTAACATTCAAAGCACTGTTCAAAGTGCACCAGAACACAACCCCTGGGTCAGCACCATTTAACAGCTGTCCTGAGGTTAAAGACCACTAACCTTTGCCTGAGACCACTGAAGCCTGCGTGCTTCCAGCTGCCCCTCAGGCTCACCTCACTCTCACAGAGACCAGGGCCACCAGTTAGGACATCCACTACAGAGACCAGCCACAAGGCCCAGGAGCTCCCACCGCACCGAGACCCCCACCAGGCCAGTGACGGGGGTGTCAGGCTGCTGTACGGGCTGGTTGGGTCCCTCCAGGTGCCAACTGCTGTCTTGGAGTTAATGATGGCTTTGGACCATCCAGCCTGCTGCACCGCAGCCAGGTAGGAGAGCTCCCAAGATACTCCTAGCTGGGAAGGCACAATTGAGGAGATCCTTTGTCTGCCCCCACTCAAACAAACTCACATTAGAATTTCCCGACAGCGAGCAAGTTCAAGCCAGCAGCTCACGGCATCCAAGCAATCAACAACTCCAGAAGCAGCACTACTTCAAGTTTATAGCCTGCGAAGAGTGCCAGACTTACAGAGAGACCCATGCTCCACCAGCAAGAAGTGAAAGATGGGAAGTTCTTAAGCATAAACACTCCAATTATTTCCTTTATTTTAAATTTAAAA
>VYXH01011135.1:110375-133158 GCA_013397275.1 Burhinus bistriatus | reverse complement strand
AAAAGAAGAAGAAGGAAAAAAAACACCCTCCATTACTGGAAGCCTGAGTCAGAATTACCAGAAGGAAGCTGGACGGAAGAGCTATTTTCAGTGCCAACAAATCTGGAGAGCAGGTGAAACATCTCCACCTACAAATCTGAGCTCAGTATAAGAGTTTCTTCTTAGCCAAGAGAAAGGCCCAGATCTGCTGGAATGGCAAGACTTGCTTCTCTCCATTCTAGCAGTGGAAAGTTAATGCAGGTCTGGTTTTGCATCATGCAATCTTCAAAGTATAAATCCCTGCTCTCCCAATTCAGCAACGGGGCTTTGGCACACAGCATTTCACCTCAGGTATCGCAAAGGAAGCGACAGAAACCTTGGTTGTTTGGAGCACTGAAAAACTAAGCCCATAGCTGAGAATATGCTGTGAGGGCCAGTCCAGGTGGGTCCAGGAGCTACAGCAGGCGATGTATCATCTTGCCCCAGACCGAGCTTGCACCATTTCTTCCTCTACTCTTGCTCACCTCCCAGTTCCATTTTCTCCTTCCTCTACGCTACGTGTCTAAAAACATTAACAGAAGAGGAATGCACAGCATACATGAGAACACTGGGATGCAAGCAGGACAGAGACTCGTTCAGTAAAGTCGCTGACAAATGCACAATCAAAGACTCGGTCTTACTCCGTTTTTTTCCTCTTTGCATTATTCTCCGTTTTGCCCCATCTTGCCGTGACTTCCATGGGAAAAGAAACAGTCACATCTGGCTGACAAGCCAACTGCCCTCTACATAAATTCATTCCCTATGTATTGAGCTAGGAGAAGGGTGTTCACGTTTTTAAAGTGCTGTGAATGACTTAGAAAAAACTACATCGGCAGCTCACAAAAATTCTAGCTCCAGGCTTCAGAGCCAGGGCTTTGCTTCCCCAATTTTAAAAACACTGTAAACTTGCGAGATGGTTGTGAGAAGACACAATGGATTACATGAACTATTTTTAAAAGGTATTTCATAACTTCATTACAAATGCAGCAAGTGTGTTTTGCCTGCTAACTCCTGCAAATATTTAACAGTGTAGTCGTAGCTCTTCCCTTCATGCCCATTCCTGAAATGATAAACAGAGCCAAGGCTATACGTGTCTCTCTCTTTACGGGTAACAGCTCTCTCTGCACAGGCACATGAAGGCAGCTCTGCATCCAACCATTTCCTGCTCAATCACAAACACTCCACCTAAAGCTTCGGCACTGGGCACTTCAGATAAGGGTTTCTTAGTGAGCCTGAAATGTGCAGCATTGCGCAGCCTCACTGCGATGCTTTTCTCCAATTTTGCTCTGTCCCCCTTTCTGTAAATCCATTTCCCCAGTGCATGGTGACAGCTGACAGAAAGACGGGGGAAAGCTAAAATACGGATAGAATCTTTTCCACGCCGTATCTCCAAACTGCTGCATGACAGAACACAGGTTNCGTATCTCCAAACTGCTGCATGACAGAACAAAGGTTTTTTTTTGTTTTTTTTTTTGTTTGTTTTTTGTTTTGTTTTGTTTTTTTTTGTTTTTTTTTTTTAAGAGGATAAAGTACAAGGCCGTTCTTGTACCTGGCTCTACGTGTGGGTCTCACCGGTAGGATGCATCCAGCTTCACTCAGGAGACATCCCAGGTATCAGAGCTGTTTATAGAGGCTGCTATTTCTGCTCCTCCTGAATCTCTCAGACTGAAATTTTGGAAAAACTACTGTCCTGACAGCAGGGTGCAAGGCTAGCGATTGCTGCTGGGTAAAAGCTGACTCCACAGCTACAACTGATTGGATGTGCTGTATCAAAATAGATTAGGACTGCATCCGCCTGGGTTACACACGGTGTAATGAGACTGACGTTCAGTTTTGTACTGTAGCTTAGTAACTGCTCTGGCTACTCAAAAGCCAAAATTCCTGCAATTTTATGGAAAATTATGGTGCTGTAATGATGTGGGGAGGGACAGGGAAAGATTATCTAAATTGTTTGTATACTGGTGCAGGATATCAGCAAAGTCTCCGTCCTGTACTGAATGTTACAGCAAGGAACCTTTTCTTCGGCACTGCCTTGAGATTTTGAAGCAGATCACTTGCTTGCCTCCTTCAACAACAACAAAAAAGCATATCTGAAATTCAGGTCATAAAACAGTTGCCAATCATGAGTCAATCTGACAATCCATTTACCTAGTGTCCTGTGAGTTACCACCTCCTACGCAAAAATGAAACTGAAATCTCCTGACTAGAATGCACTTAACTGACACCTCGTCAGGAAATGTCAAACTCAGTAAAGAAACAAAAAAACCCAAAAAAGCAACCAAAAAAACCCACCCCCAACCACCTCTGTATTCAGAAAACACAGATAAGATAACGTTTAAAATAGCTAGAGATTCTTCTCAAAAGGAAGTCGTTTATAAATGGAATTCCAAGGAGTTAATTGGCCTTATCTGAACCCAAGTGCTCTGCAGGACGACAAGAGGCGCTGGCAGGACGTGAAGAACAGCATGCAACAAGACGGGAGATGGCTGCTCCGCTATGGTCAGACAAGTTAGTCTCACACTTACATGACACATATTTGTCTCTCACTTGCATTCTTTACGCTGGATTTAGAACAGCTCTTCCCCATAAGTTTTTTGCTGTATACTCCAGACACAAAACTACAAGCTTTTTTAGGCCTCAAGTATTTCGACCAGAGTTCACATGCTCAGAAACAGGACACCACAGAACTATTTCTACAGTGATTTAGGCTACTCCGTAACAACAACAACAATAAAAAGATAGGAGACTAGGAGTAATAAGGCACGTCTTCTCTGTCTTGGGGGATATATCTGTTTTCTAGCCTTTTTTTCATCCAGTTTACAAGCCTGTGATGTCTTCAGCCATTTCTTTGGTTCAAATAGTTCAGCGCTCTTGCTGCCAACTGTCTCAGACTTCAAGCTCAAACCGATCCGCAGTTACCAGGCTGCGTGTGGATTGCCTGCGCAGCCCTTGCTGCCGGCGCAGCAGCATGGCCCTTGATCGGCAACGCATTTATCCACGGGAAGGAGGGCAGCGGTATTCTCTGCCTCCAATTACCGACACGCTGAGGGCCAAGCAGATGCTGCAAAGGTCTATAAAGGTGATCAAATCTCACCAATTTCAGCAAGAGCTCAGGTGTCTGATTTGAGGATCTGCATGACTGGCCTAATATCTCACAGAAAGTCTAAGGCAGACAGGATCTTCAGTTTCCCAAGTCCCAGGCCAGGAACCTCGCCACCAAGCCACTCTCCTTCAATGCCCAACCTGTCACTGAGCCACACAGCAGCATCATTTCAAGGCAGAACTGCTGCCAAGACTCTTCTTTCCAAGCTGTGACAAACAGCCAGTGTTCACCATGGAAATAGAGTCAGACACACTACTAACTGCAAAATGCAGCCTCTAAAAACACGACAGAAGCTCAAAACACAACAGTGACTAAAGCACGGGCATGCCAGCTTACGTTCTGGGGCATTCACATTGAGTGTTTTTCCTCCACGATCTTCATAAGAGAATGACCTACAAAGGAAACCTACCGCACAGCTGGGCATTCACTGTGAGAGCCGAGATCTAGAGATTCAGCAGATAGATGTGTACAATATCGGTTCCACCAGCAACCGAAGCTGGTGGCTACCCGTAGTGACTGACACCAGGTTGTGCAATAGGGAGTAATCAGTCCCAACAGATGAGGGAAAACAGATGGCAGAAGGCTGGTAAAAATGCACAGAACCACATGTTGCTGTGGGACTGCCGGGAGATCACACGCCCAGGAAAACTCAGAGATGTAAAAGCTTGCAGGGACTTGGACTCACAAAGTAAACACAAATGGTTAGTCTTAAGTTGAGACAGAGTTTGTTTTTTAGTCATTGTTACTAAAATATTTGCCATGGAGAATAAACAAACGGGGGCTGCTGCTGCTGGGGACAGTTAATGATCTACATCACAGTGTTTTTCCTTGAGTCCATCTCTTCAGTACTCCTGAACACCCTGTCGCAGGTCACTCTGGACCTGCTGAATGTTTTAGGGATACACCTTCTTCATGAGGCACCTAACCTCCCGCACCTGTCAGAAGAGCGAGCTAGTGCCTGCACCACACTCTGAAGGAGTGCACATAACCCTTTGAGGATGTCCAGGTTCTCTCCTGATTCCAGGAGACTAAAGTATGTGTAATCACTTCACCCTTTCCCTCCTCAAGTGAAGCTGGTAATAGCAAAACAACATCATCATACTGCAACTTCACCCCTGTAGGGAATCCGGTTGGATTCTTAATTCCTTGGTGAAAACACCATGAGCTGAAGCCTGAGGTATTTATTGTCTGATGGGAGGATGGAAGAGGAGCAGCCCGTACCTCTATTTGGTTCTGCTGCGGCGTGTTTACATCCCATAGTGTTGGCACATGGTTCAGACTATCGTTAGACAAGAAGTTCTTAGGATCCGCAATGTCAGAGAGGGAATCCGCAGGGGACGAGAAGAGGGAGTTGTTGTTGGAGAGCTCATCGAGGTATGAAGAATCCTGAAATGGAGAAATGACCACAATTAGAGACGGCAGGATGAGAAGACCAGAGAGCTCTTTTCTCACACCTACTCATCCAGGAAGTTTTAATTTCTTGCCATTAAATGAGCAGCTCTATTACTTCATGCTCCACAAAACTTCGAAATTAACTTGTAAATGAGGACATGCTGTAAGCAGCTGTTTTAAAATCTCAGTTTCTTGAAAAACGCAGGAAAAACACTGACTGGACAGAAGTGCTGGTACCTGTTCCAGACTAACTCAGACTGTGCGCATCTCCACATAGAGGAGTGGAACAAAGAGGGGTGTTGCACATGACATCAGTCACCTCAACTTTGTATTTGATTAAAAAGACTGCTGAGGGGTGAAAAGTCCTCAGCCTAACACCCAAATGACTCAAGTATCTCATTCATGCACAGAAGCCCACAGAGTACCAGCTACACCTGATAATGACACAGCTGTTTAATTGCAATTTATAACACAGCCATACCTGGAGGCTTTGGAAAAAATTAGTCTCCTCATGCCAGATTCTGCACAAACGAGGCTGCCAGGAGCAAGGGGGAAGGAGCGCTAGTGTCATCTGGATTTGCATCTAGATAAATCTTGGCAAATCTACCAGGCCTTTTCCCAAGGGCATGCCCCAGTCTGGACAAGAAGGGAATGTGCTTCAGTGATGAGGATCAGGCTCTGCCTTTGCTCTTTTTCTGGTGCCGGTAGTGAGATAGCTTACGATTGTTTTATTTTGTGCCAACCCAGCGATGATGTCGGTTTGAGTCACACGGACTCTAGCGCAGAAAGACCATTCAAGTCCCTCCCTACCACCAATTCCTTGTCTGGTTTTTAAACTTCAGGTGGCAAGAACCGATAGCCGATACGCCCTCAGCTCTGGCACAGAGATCACAGCATCTCAAATACCACTCCCAAACTTCTCCAAAGCAGAAAAACTTTGTCTGCCGTTTACTGAAGAGCAACATACTTCCAAACACCACGCTCCAGCGCACAGAGCCTGCTGGAGACATGCCTCTGTCCCAGAGGGACAGGCAGCCAGACCAGCGGGTCTTTCTTGGTGCCAACACAAATCAGTTCTGTGGCTCTTCACAAGGGTCGGGTTTGTCAGCACACAGCCAGCCCAAGCTCTCCGCCAGGCCAGATACCCAACGAGTGCGATAACACTGCAGCGTGGCTGCCAGGAGAGCCGCAGTGTCTGCTATGAGGAGAAATCGCTGCTCATTTCCAGTTAAGGGCCAATTTCCTACTACAAGGCAGAAAGGCAGCCAAAGAGTTTTAAAAGTCACTTAGCCCTGCCTGACATAAAATCATGAACAGCTGAGCCTGCTTGTGCTGTTCCTAAGGGCTTCAGGCCAAGCACTGGGTCAGACTCCTCCCGGATTGCTATCAAAAGTTACGGGTTTGCAGTGTTTAAAACCATCAGGACGCATTCCCTTCTCCTTCTCCCCAGGTAGGTCTCGCCTGGCACCCGAGCGGACAGTCTCTACTCCAACGACTTAGGTGCAGGCACACTGATGCACTAAAGCAAAGGCAAGCAGCAACAGAGACCGCAGGCGCAATGTGTAAAGTTTGTATTTGTCAAATACTAACTGGGGGGACCCAGAGGCCAAAGAGAAAGGGCTGTTCGCTAGACTGTGCTACCAGGGCGGTACCGCTATGCAGGACACGCTCCTGCTGGCTCCGGGTCCCGGTGCTGCCGTGTGACACCACTGCTCTGCCCAAGAACAGATGGGCAGCGTTTCCTGTGCAGCTCTTACTCTTGATATTTCTGTGGCTATTTTAGGATTACCCAGAAACCAAGGCTTTTCAGAGACTGAAGCAGGCATCTAGATCCATCATCTCGGAATTAAGTGATCACTGGAAACCAGACTCTGTTTCACACTCAAGAAAGTAGGAAAACACTTGGGTAAATGTGGCATTTCTTGGCCAGAGCAAGTGCCTGGTGCACCCCATAGGAACCTGCCTGTCTACCTCCCACAGCCTCAAGGTCCCGGTGCAGAGTACTCTACGGGCAGCGTATGTGGGATTCCAGCTAACCGCGTTCATGTTATTGAGACTTTTTTTTTTTCCCCATTAACTCTCATCTCCCAAGGTCTGTAGCCTCTCCCAACCTTCCAGTCCTCTGCAGAGACTTACCGATTACCTCGAACCACTGTGCTGCTGAAACAAGCCATCATCTCCCCTTACTGTCCTCCCCACCCTTCTGGTTCTTCCTCTGGACTCAAGATCCCAAGAACAAGTGCTGCAGGAATTCAACAGCCACCGGACTGTCACCACAATCTACACTCCTGTGCTACCACACCTCTTCAGATCCAACCGGGACATGGGTAAAGCAGAGAGCATTGACACCTGGGCTTGCTGTGGCTTAGGAAGAGAGTTTAACCATTCACCTAATACTACTCTCTCATATTATGACTGTTATAAGACAGTTGAGATCAATTTTGTAGCAACTCTTCTGGTCATTCCCAGAAGGGGGGGGAGACAGAGATGGAGAGAAAGAGATGGACAGGCAGACGGACTGCTCCTTCACCCGTCTGCCCTGGTACTTGATACACGGGACTAATGCAGCAGCCAGACCCAAAGCAGCTGGAAACTCCACTTAGGGTGTCTGACAGTCCAGATACTGCACAGCGCATAAACACAGACTGATACCAAGAGGCTCGTAAGAATCGCTTTGAAGAAGTTACTTTCAAGGCCCAGCACTAGAAGCAACAGCTATTATCTTCTTTGACTTCCCACCACACCACAGTGACACAAACAGCTCCTGAGATAGACCTGGCACTGTAAGTCTCCCACTCCAAATCCGTGACGGTACACGTGCTTTGTCCACAGGCAATGAACAACTCCCGCTTGAGTGGCTGGTCCTAAGATGCAGACGTGCGGCTTTTCACAGGCGCCTGGGGAGATCCTGAATGCAAACCTAAAAACAGCACACCTCAGGCCTGGCCACCCTGCACAGGTCACACGATGTTCGGCAGGCAGGAGGAAGAGCAGAGGCTTGTTCCTAACAAGCCCTCAGAGCTCAGCTCACATGAGGAGGTGCAAAAACTACTTCCTATTCACAACAGGCAACAGGAGACATCATCAACCTTGATATTAAATCTAAAAGATGAAAGGCATTTAGTATAATCTGCATGCTGAGAGGAGAAGCATGTTTTTCCTCTCTCAAGGACAGGCAGGCCTGGGAGATACTGCGCTACAGACAAGAAAGAGCTAAACCGAAAGGCTGGAGTTGCAAGGAAAGCTCAGCTTTGTTTAGCCAGGGGTTTTTTGTTTTGTTTTGTTTTTTTCCTTTTCATTATGAAAAACTTTGTCACACAGACCCAATTCTGCATTTAACTGACATTGTTTCACTTGAGGGCTCCACCACCCAGGGAGGGCGGCAGCAGCATGTCAAGGAGTTGGATGCTCTCAGCTCCCCACCCGCTCTCATTGCTGAGCTACGGTGAGACATTTCTGCGCAGTTTTATTCATTTGCAAATACAACTGACAGAAGTCGGTTCAGGAGGAAACATCTGCAAGCACATGGGCATGGCAACAAGAAGGCTGTAGAGCAGACTGGAGAGGCTGTTGCCCATTAGGGTCCTGAAGAGAGGAAAGCGCTGGGCTGGAACAGCAACGGGATGTTCGAAAGCACTGGAACACAACCCGAGATACCCTGGGGAGCACCCTGCGCCTTCCTGAGCCCTTCTATCCCCCAGCGAAGGCTCCAGCCCCACCACCTCCACCGCCGCTCCCCCTGTGTGGGGCACCAGACTGAAATGGGGAAGAGGAAATCAGCCTCCAAGGCAGAGGGAAGGTAATATTAGTCCTGGAAATGACTTCAGCGAGCCCATCCTCTTGCAGTATTATGAGGCATTAGTCACAAACTTTAGTCTCCCATTTGTCTTACCTAATTACATTATCTAAAGAGCACTAAAACTAGTAACGTGCTAGATCCCCGCCCTGAAGAGCTTACAGTGCAACCCCAGTAAATTACACTTGCTTATATACAAAATGCAGTGTAATTGTTTAATACAAGACCATACTGATAACTACACGCTTATAAACCATGCCTTGACTAATCACTCCACTGGTTTATATGGAGCAAACAGGAGCAGCTACCTTAGACTCCTCGAGGGAAAGGAAGCATCATCACCGAAACCATCAGCTCATGAAATAACAGAGCGAGCAAAAGGACTCCTCTCCTCAACGGGATAAAGTCACTGTCCGACCCACCAATACACTGTACCAGTTCCAGCTCATCCCAGCCAGAAGAGACCCTCAGTCAAAAGGCGCTGAACCCCGGCGCACAGACAGAAGCGGCCGAAAACAAGATGACGACGTTAGGGGTAGAAGAAACAGCCCAAGAAACCATGAAGAGTGAGGAGGTTACGGGTGCAGCGAGCGCTGGGAAGGGGCGATGAGCTGAGCGGAGGCACTGCAAAGCCAGCTCCTGCTTTTCCAATGGTCTGACATGCTTGAGAAGCTCCTCCGTGCAATCACCCATCTCAGTCTTCAGGATTTGAAGCAAGTTATTTTGTCCCTGTTTAAGACTGATTAATCAGAATTTTAAAATTTTCTCATTGGCAATAAGAGGTTTTTACACTAAAAGCACTTATTTTATGTTTCAGAGGAAGTCAAATTTCCGCAACAGATGGAAGTTATCCCACAAAGCAGGACCTTTATTTCAAATGCTATTCTGCAACCGTTCTCTACATAAGTCTTATTTCCGGAATTTGACTATTTGTTTTTTGGGGGTTTGGTGTGTTTTTTCAGATTTTTTTAGTTCCACACACATCCCCCCCCCCTCCAATTTAGCATAGCCTGCAACCAAATCCAGACAGCACACCGCAGATCATCACTGGCAGAAGAGTTTTATCGCAGGGGGCTGGCAGACCCACTTTGCCACCATCTCTTAGCCTGCTTCATTAAACACTCCTCCGCAGCAGGACAGCGAACACCCCGGTGAACCACCGGCTTGAAGATCTCAACTCTGAACGCTGCATCTCACAGCACAGGCTCTTCCCAGTTTCTTCCGTTACAGAAGGACGGACACAAAGAGAGCCCTTGAAGTTCGCTGTGAAAACACGGTTCGGAACTAACTGCTCGAGTCAGAGACAAAGTTTATAGAAGCCCGCTATAAAATGGCAAAAGGGCGATTCCCTTACAGCAGGGTGACCGCTTAATGGGGAATTGTACAAGGGGTCAACAGGCAGAGGCTATGCACAGCTGCTGGCTGGGGGGCTCGCCAGCACGTTCTTTTTTCATACTGAAGTTGAAATAACATCAACATACGAGAAGAGGAGATAGAGGATCACAAATCATTGTCTGGTCTTCGTATCAGAAGATGCTCTAGTGAGTGACTTGATAAGTCAATGATAATAATTTGCTGGACTTCTGAACTGTGACTGCAAGTGAATCGCGAGTTGATGCTACTACTATTTCTATTGTTATCCCAAAACAGAAAAGTTATCAAAACCAAGAATTAACTCCCTAGAAAAGATCAGGAAAAAAATCTGGGTAAAACCACCCAACCACTTAACCTCTTTCTCCCAGCCACTAGAAACAGCACAGTTCCTTTAGTCAAAACAAAGTCTTTGTTAAAAATAATGAAAGAACAGGTGAAGTCTAAATACAGAAGGAGTATACATCCAAAAAATATCTTGGCCATCAATATAAATGGTTTATTTGCTCACAATCCAGACACAGAGGAAACAAATACTCCTGCACAGCAACTATCGATTACTCCACTAAATAGCACACAGCTGATAAGGGTTTTTTTTTTAAAAAAAAACAACCACCTATATACACACCTATAGGCACAAACATACATACACAAAGCAAGCTACACTGCCAGACAAGAAAGATTTGGTGTCTCGGAAATCACAGATTAAGCGAGTTATATTTCAGGAAAGACAGAATCAAGAATTAACAGCTGCAATGTAAGCAGTCGATTGCTAAAAGGAAAACTTTCAGCTGCTAAAACCCAAAGTCTTTCTAAATATGGGGCAATAAACTTGCAGTCTTAAGGGTTCACTGCTCCGGCTGGCAAGCTTTTCCCTTGCTTTTCTGTACCCAGCATCTAGTTTAAAAATAAAACTCCTGAAAGCCATTACAACTACATAAACACACCGATCAATTCTCCACACAGCTCCTCTTCCTCCAAGTTTTGCAGTTAGTGACCAAGTTCTAACCAACAGGAACAGTCTCTAAGTACCACACGTTTCAGCAAAATACAAATCACATCCTCAGCACAATAAATCCGCTCCCCCTGCCTGGCACCGAGAGCCGTCGCCCCCAAACCTCTGCTGCCATTGCAAAAACTACCGAGGACACAGAAGCCCAAGGGAGCAGCTGGAGCTGGCTACCCTCGCAAACAAAACACACTGGGAATTCCAAGAGGGAAACAAAAAGAAAAAAAATAATCAGGCATTACCTTGTAGAGAGATGGGAACTTTAGCCAGAACTGCATTTGGGACATTTTAAAACAGCATTCAGTTTGCTGTCGGCAGAGCAGGACGAAGCAGTGGATGAAGCAGTAAGGTGAGATTTTTCAGTATATAATGGAGAAAGGTCTTCATTCATGACCGCGACAGCAGCAACAGCCAGGAAGAGAGCTCATCAAGGGTTTTTAAAAATTAACATGCAGAAGAAAGGAGTGAAAATGGAGGAAAAAAGGACAGCCATACAGTGCGTCTGTCCTAAGCCTGTGGAAATTTGCATATAGTGTTTAGTCATGGAGAGTGCTCTTACTTCCTCTAAGCACAAGGGCTGACTTTCAGGAAATGATGCCTGCTTGGTAAGTCAGTGAAATTACTGGCAATGCGATGAGAATTACTGTATGTGGTGTAATTCAACCACAGATACACTGTAAACAAAGCTGTGCTCCGCAGCGGGGTGGCCAGGCGCGGGGTAGGAGAGGTCCGGGCAGCAGCCCCGCACCCGGGCTGGTCCCCCCTGTCCCTCGCAGAACACACCAGCGTTTCCCCCACAGCAGCCCCCGCTTCGGGACTGGGGGCTCCGGCCCTCCTGATCTCCGGGGCTCAGATGAAGCAATCAAACTGAAAAAGATTATGAAAAGTATTCACAAGTTGGGGTTCTCCCCCCCCCAAGAGCCATGTGCTTTCTTTTGTGTTCAGTGTCTGCCCCACCCCAAGTATTGCAATTCGAAAATAAAAAGGAGTAGCCATTTTCTTAACTTTCTTTTCTAGATCACTGTTATTTCTGAGTGTCCAGGAACACTGCCTTCTTCTTCCAAGGCCTTCCCTTTTAACTTTAACAGTTTTGGTATCAGAAATAAGCAAAATTTCTGGTGGGGAAGAGAAAAAGGCACAAAAAGGGGACATCTGAAAGGGATTTGGTCATTGTAAGCTTAAGGAATGTCTGCTCCAAAACAGCCCGAGGCCGAAGGAGAAGTGCATTTCCCAGAGCACCCACCGCCCTGCAGAAAAACCAGAACTTTTCTGTTTGCTTTGGGTGCAAGAGGTTCCCCTTTGCTTCTCCCCAGCACAGCCGGCAGCAGTGCCGGTGCCGGGCTCTGGCTGGGGGGTTCTTGCCCACAGGCTGCTCCGGCTGCACCGCTCCATGTCCGGGAGCACAGCCCCGGCAAGGCTCGCTGCTAGGCACCCTCAGGGTGCTGCAAGGAGAGCAGGGAGAGGGACTCAACCTGGCCAGCAAAGCCAGCAGAGCACGAACCCAGCAGCGCAGACACACGTGCTGAGGATGGGGAGAGGAGCGCTGGCTGCAGATCCTTGTGGTCCTGCCCCGAGTCCTTCCGTGCAACCGTGGCACAGCTTCGAGTGAAACACAGCGCGTCGCTGTCCTGCGTTAGAGCCAACGCTTGGTGCCTGCTGTCATTGCTGATGCAAGTGCTCTTGGGGGCCTCGTGCCGAGAACTGCTGGAAAATCCCATGTTGCGAGGCACTTCTCAAAAACCAAAACTTTGGAGCGACAGAAGACAGCAAAGCCCCTACCAGGCCTGCAAGAGATGAGAGCAGAAAACGGGGTGCTCTCCAACCCCTCTGAGAATCAGGGGAGACGAACCAGAGGGGGGTAGTTTTGCTTTACATCATCGGATAAGGAGGGAGGACTGGCCCCTGCAAGGAAGACACGCTGGGTCCCGGGGCTGGAAAACCAGCTGCAACAGGGCTCATTTCCCAGGGCAGCTGGGTGCATGGCACAACCTACTGCAGCACAGCGGTTCCACAGGGATTAATACATCAATAGCCCTTAATAATGAGGAGCCACATTCCATCACACATAACGCCTAGTCCAGAAGCGTTTTTTCAATAAGCAAACAGGAAAGAAAAAACGCCTTTCCCCAGGCACTCGGGCTGCAGCCAGGGATGCTGATGCCACGGTCAGAAAAAGAGTGGAAAGGGGAGCCCCAGCAGCCCCAGGAGGAGCTGGAGCATCGCTGCCGGGCTCTTCCCGTTATTAGAGCACATTCCACCTCTCAGTGAAGGCTGCGAGCAGCAGTTACGTGAGTGCTGCTACAGAAGCAACGTTCTGTAGGAACTGTGGTGAAAATGAAGCGTTTGGTTTCTGTGGGCAGCTGCTTTGGGGTGGAGAAAGGCAGTGGGTTTTCACTGCTGCTCTTATCTGAATTTGATTGTATTTAATTAGCTGGTAGTGCCCTGGAGCTTGGGATAGGTGCTTTAATGATATGTTTGAAGTGAAGAGACCAAATACATTTTTGAAATGTCTTAATTAGTGACTTGCTGGTGACTGCCTTGCTGCGTGACCTTGATTAAACCACCAACTCTTGCCTGAGACTACCAAGGTCTTGCTATTTATGCAGCCTTTAAAAAGCAGGTGGTTTATTTCCTCTTCCTTTCCTGTTAGTGGACAAATAGGGCAAAATGTAGGCAACAAAACTGGAATGCCAAAAGGAAGCAAGACATATGACATTGTTACAGATAACCAGGAGTGCTAAATTGATTTTGCAAGACCACAGTAATATAATCACAGAAGATAAGACAACCCACTGAGAAACCACCACCTGGAATTTTAACAACCTGTCCTAGGGGAGAAGGCATGCCACAGCATTTCTGCTTTCCACAATTAATTCATGAACACGCACGCTGACAGTCAGGGACAGGAAAGCACAATTATCCCAGCATTCACATTAATTTGACTTACTGTCTTCCAGCAAAATCTGAAAGGAACGGCCCAGTGAGTTGCTTTGTTGGGTAACCTTCACAGCATCCTCTACCACCTCCTAATTGCTGACCTACAGGACAGCTTCCTGAACATGCTGGTGGTTTCTTGAAAGTATGTGCTGAACTTCTAGGAAAGCACAGATACAAATCAATCTAGAGTAACACACCTGTACAGGAGAAGACTTGGCACCTCATCACCCTCACGCAACCAAAGAGCTCAGGACTAAATTTCCTGAAATTCTTAGCTGCCAAAAGACAGACTTTTCAGCCGTGTCCAAGGACACTCCAGGCTCAGCTTCCCGACCCGGTGAGACACTTGCAGCAAAAGCCATCAGGCCTCTGAATGTCTCCGCAAGCCAAGCTGCTGGGTGGCCATCCCATACAAACAGGCAGTGGTGCATGCGGGAGGGACACCTGAGCAGTGACGAGGATATATAATCAGATATATAATCAGATCGCAGCAACGTGTCCTGGAAAAATAAGTCTAAGAGTAGCTAAAGGGTGGAAGAGTACTGAATATCCGCACACTGCCGTTTGCCCTAACAGCACTGGGGGTTTTTTCAGAGGGATGAAAGATGGGAGAGTATGTATTGTACAGACCGTGCCTTGCTTTTCCTGTTCCCATGACACGACTGGTTTCACCCAGCTGGGCGCGAGGCTTTGCTTTGCATTTGGGCTGTTTGGAGGACCAAGAACCACTCCTGCCACGCACAGGGCTGCCTCTGCTCTAGTTTCAAAACCAAGCGAGAGGAAGCAAGGTGCGTGGTGAGTGACTGTGCTGAGAGGCTTTGACAAGTTGAGACCACAAATGGTTTATTTTTAAAACAGACACTAAGAACAAGGATAACGAAGCAGCTGGTAGGTATTTTATAGCCAGAGCTGAAATTCAGTGTGCCCGAGGGGGGGTGTTAGGACCAGCAAGCCCAGCCAGCACACGGCTCCCTTGAGGACTGGAAATTTGGAAGGCAACTGCTGCTTGTTCAGGAATGGGGAGAAGACCAGGAGGCAGCCTGCCCCTGAGCAAGCACAGACGGGAACTCCCAGGCTGGTGTTCCTCCATGAAATGAGGAGAAACCAAGAAAACTCATGAAGCATAAAGGAAAGCCAGCGAGAGCGTAAACTCTTGCAGGTGATCCTGAAAGCTGGAGGAAACCATTGCATGGCAGCAGGCAGGGAGATGCTGCGACTCAGGGAATAACAAACATATGAGGCCAGGGAAAGAAAAATGACTGAAGGTGTGCGTGTCGGAGGCAGTATTTCTCATGGTGACTGCTGTGGTAGGAGCATTGGAGTTTTGGGCACATTACAGATCAGGACACACAGTGACCGCCAGCAGAACTGGAGATGGGGAAACTCACTCTATCAGACTGACTCAGACCAATTCTGCTTTGAATTAAAGCATCTATTTTAAAACATCCTCCAGTGGTCTGCTATTAAATTATACTACCAGCATTTTTTAAGAGCACTCCGTGTTTCAGACCAGTACTTTTCCCGCTTTTGTTGGCTTTATGAAGGGGAGGAGGCAGAGAAAAGTGCATGCCAAGAATTTCAAGAGGCAGTTCTCCATCGCCTCCTGTGCCTTCTCTCCTGCCCAGAGGGGGACATCACTGTTTGAAGGTAGCAATACAGATGAAAACTAACAAGTCTGGAACAGGGGAGATGTCAGAGCCCTCCAGGCCCTCGTACCCCCTCCCTAGGTCCACAGGCATCTGGGCTAGCTCCTGCAATCCACAGCCAAGCGCAAATGACAACAAATTATGCCTCAAAAGCAGAATTACTCTCACTTAACCACAGGTATCTCCACCTGAGATAGTCCCAAGAGCTCCTCTTACACATGGAAGGGAAAGATTTACTCCTAAAGCATGGTTCATCCAACCAAAAGGAGATGCTGCTTTAGAATAACACCAGCTGCGTCCCCTCCTCCTTGGTAACCAGCTCAGGTTGACTAAATAGGATGATCAGAGCAAACTGAGCACTCGGTCGGTGAATCCTGTGCCTGAGCCCTGCAGTCCAGGAAAGAGCTGCAGCACCTGCGCTCACCTGCTTGGTCCAGCCCTTCACTGTGAACCCAGCACAGACATTGACCAGCTACCAGCGTGCCCGCTCCAGCACAGCTCACCTTCACGCAGCTCACCGCTGAGGCAGCCAAACCCTTTACACGTGCCAACAGCCCAGGCGGATGACAGTTTCCTCGCCCACAGACAGCAATACTCACTCAGCTCTGAGTTGGGAGCCCATGCGGGCGTGTGGTCCTGTTATCTGGTGGATCATCTCAAGCGATCACGGGTGAGTCACGGTGAGAGCAGGGCAGTGGCAGACACACAAATACGGCACTTGCGGCCGTCCTGCTGGGCAGCGCACGCCATCACCACCAACACAATTTCACCATACTTACTGTAACTAGGTCAGATGAGCCGTTACAATCACAGCCTTCATTTTTCTAAACCAAGGCCTGAAGTAAGTGTTAGGCGTCTCACCTTAAGTGTTTTTAAAGTGTAATTAAGTCAGTCAAAACCCCAACCCTGGAGTGCAAAAACAAAGACATGAGCATGTAAAGGGACTTGTTCACAAAATGCTTCAAAGGCATCAGAGCCAGTTAATTGTCTTCAAATTGATTTTAATATCTGTATTCCCTGTAGACATTACTCCAGGACAGTGATAGGAAGTTCCAGGACGTTTCTTATTCCAGGAAACTCTTCATTTCAGTCAGAACTAAGTCTTTCATATAATTTAATAACTGTTACATTGATTTCTCTTAAATCACCACAGCTCTGTGCACTGAAGCACTTTTAAAAATTAATACTTTTTTTAAGAGTAGGTTAATTTCACTCCCCTTCTTTAACAAGAAAGATTAATAGGAGATTGCAAGGGGCTGGTAGTGAAAAGAGGGCTGGTTTATGATTAACACATGTGGTCAAGAGCCCCCATACACCACAAGCAGATCAAACGAAGCTGTAACTGCATCTTTACAGCATTACTGCAAAGGACTCTACCCAAGAGCAGCCAGTTCCTCCCTGCCCCAGAAGCCAAATCAATCGGGACTGACCTCCTTCCTCCACTCCAAGCACAACTCAAATTTTAAAAAGGGTACCCGGGTTTCCTGCCAAAGCGTTTATACGCAGAGCTGCTTCACAGAGGAGGGAAGGAAGGAGCTTCTGCAGAGCCCTCTTGCATGCCTGCTGTGTCCACACCTTCCACACTCAACAGGAGCTGCTCACCCTCACTGCAAAGAGACGGGGTTTATTTTTCAGTGTAACTTAGGGCAAATGAAGTCAGAAGAGGAGGCTTCAGAAAAGTCCTGTTCTGGATAGCCACAAGGAGCAAGTCAAATGAAGTTAAGCAAAGTGGAACACAGATCAACTATCAGAAACAGGCAGGATCATTTCAGATAACAAAGAGAAGGAGGAAATGGGCAGTCATGTGTTTTAAGTAATTCTAAACAGGATAGAACAGTGAAGTTTAAAGAAAAATCTGTGGTGGTTAAAAGCAGCAGGCATTTATGTGACAGGTATGCTTTCCTAGAACAGACTGCTCTGCTTTTATGACAAGGCTCTGGGGACAGACTACAGCTCAACACACACCCCTGCTGAGGGACAGCAGATGCCAAAGTATAAGTTAAGGCCTCCTAGATTTAGTGTTTGTTGTGGCAATTAAGAGCTCTTACCATCAGTGACACAAGATAGCATTGATGCGATAAAAATGCCTTTGCGGCAGAATTACCGCACACAAGCACTGCACTCCAACTGACCAGCACCTGGCTGGAGGAATAAACAGCAGAAAGTAAGGGCAGCAACGGAAACCAAAACCTGCTTTTCTCTTCAGGACTTTGATTTCTAAGGACATGTGTGCAGTCAGTAGACTTTTTACACAAGGAGATGGCACCACAGGGTCTGGGTGAGACTTTGGCTTAAGACAACAGTTCCCAAGATCAAGAAATGCTATCAGACCCCAATATGGCCTCATATAACTATTTTCTAAACCTCAGTTTAAGCCACTTGTTTATATAAAGAATGCCAACAGACCGGCAAGGATGAATCACCCAACAGCAAGCCAAAAAACAAAAATATTGTGGAGGAAACAAGTTCAAGTTCACATTAGGCTGTTCTGACCATGCAAATGAAGCACCTTTTCCAACATGCAGAAAGTGTTCGGCGAGGCTGCTGCGGTACGCACAGATATCACTTTTCACCAGACCCAAGCAGCAGCAGTGAATGATTCAACTAAAAAGAAATTCCCAGCGCAATTAAGAAATGTGGCAACTCCCACTCATGGCATCCTCAGGCCAGCAAAGGCTTTACACTCTGAAGGTCCAGCTGAGGACCTCCAAATCAAAATACAGAGAGAAGACAGGGGGAGCAAATGCCAGTGCTGGAGGAACACATATCAGCCTTCCTACTCTCCAAATGCTCGAGTCCCCCAAACCCTAGGGCACATGAACAATCCTCCGATCACTGCCACCAACAGAAAGTGTTTACTACACAAATACCTGAGAATCATTAGTCATTTGCTCTTTAGACCTTTTAAATCCATTTTCAGCATTCCTGAAAAACACTTCAAGGAGACAAACTGCCTACAGGCTATGCCATCCGAAGCCAGGCTGGAGTCCCACTGCAGCCCAGAACGGCTCCAGGTACATTCTGGGGAGGCGGCATTCACCGTCTCGCTGTCAGATCACACACAGGGATCATAAAGCTTCACTCCAGATCAGAGATGATGTTTCCATCTCCTTCCTCTGTTCCCCCAGGACAGCATGCAGAAGGCAAGCACTGGCAGGCTGCCGAGATACACAAATAGTTGCAACCCAAGGGGATAGCAAGCTCTCCTGTGCTGCTGAACCATCAGGGATCAGATTTTGGTATCTGAGCAAAGACAAGAGAATAGTCTGTATTCATGTATGAAGTCAGCACAAGTTCTCACATAAGCACCCAAACTACCTTGTCTGCCCAGTGACCACAGATTTAATCAAGAATCTCTTACCAAAGCATGCAGCAAACTCCTCATGTTCGCTCTTTGGTTTCACTCCTCTGTTTAAACTTTGTGCTGTTACGACCATGATAACGGGACTTGCCACTCCTACCACTGCACTAGGCGAGTATGGAAAAGATAGGTACTTTCCTATACAGTCACCTGGAAAGATGTAACCACCCCAAGCTGCTCCCACACCTTCTGAATGGCATGTTTCAGCTTTCCAGGCAGATTGTTAATATTTAACAGTTTGGCATCTGGGACAGCAAAAAAAAAAAAATCAGTAAAGTGGAAAATATTGCTGAAGCAAGGGATGGAAGAGCTCCAGGATACTCCCAGATGACTCCAGACTGATGCCACTGCCTCCAGTTAAGTGCTTGCTGCTCTACCAGATCCAGGCTCTAATTCTGGCTCCCGTGAAAAAAATCAGCTTTTCTTTGGATGAGCAATGACTAGTAGTTCAGAAAGCCCCAGGCTTTATCAATGGATTTCCACATTGCTGTTTATTGCATTCTAATATGTGAGAGCACGAGGAGCAAACCATGTAGAAAGCTCAAAAGTCAAAAGCTGAGCATTCAGAAAGGCTGATCTGGCTCCACACTTCAGCAGAACACACTGTTTGAGCTGGAGGGTGACTAAAGGCTGAAACGCCTCTTCAAGAGACAGCAGAGCACACCACTAGTGTTATTTCACATTAATGGGCACTGTCACACTAGACACCCAGCAAGCACTCCTGTCCGTCTGCCCTGCGGCAGATCTAGACAGACACCACCCCTCTGAGGTACGAACTCCATCACATCAGCTTCAGATTGGCAAACAAAGCTCTAACAAAGGTCTTATTCAGTGTTTCTCAGTTTCAGAGCACGCAGGGTGACACATCACTGCCTTAGGTTACCTGTGGGAATCTCCAGAAGGCCCCAAGCAGTAACGCTCAGTGCGCAGGCTTACAGACAACCACCAAAGGGGACAGAAAAGCACCCTAAAAATGCTCTGTTCCTCATGGGAACGTACATGGCACTACCTGCTGTTACATGGTACAATACCCGAGTAGAAGAACTGCCTTGGCTGTGTTCGATTCAGAGATGGACACTTTATTGTTTCTATACTTGAAGCAGAAGAACACTCGCAAGCACGTTGTAATAGGTGCAGTCTCACAACAGTTGGCTTCGAAAGAAAGGGTCCAAGCAAAATCGTAACTGTCTACAATCACCTCGCTCCTGTCTGTCACTTCCTCTACAACAGGATGAGAGTGGCACAAGAACTATATCTTCTTTTGGAAATCATTTGAGGTCATTTATGTCTGGTTTGTCTCAGAGCCCTCCTGCTCTTTTATCACCTAGCCAACACAAAGAAGCATCTCCTTTCCACAAAGAATCTCCAAAAATCTGCTCTTCCAGGCTGGCTGAGATCAATTTCTCTGATGCGGCAAGGGAAGGAAGCTGATCGACCGCTTAGATACTAGAAAATACATAAGTTAAAGAAATAATTAAGCCCTTTTCCCGTTAAACCCATCAGCCAAACTACACCAGACCTGCAAGCTGAGACCTATGGAGAGGACCCCTCTCCCTCTTCCCATCGCAGCCTGTTAAATGGCTTCCAGTTGATGAGATCACATTTCTGTCTCATTCCTCCCGCAATTAATTCTGCAGGAGGCAAAGATCAATGCTATTACGATTCATTTACTTATCTGGTTTTATCCAGTTAGAAGATGCTGGTCAACAGCTACTGGTGACTGACCAGACCCGCTGCATCAGGCGAGTCATTAATGTGAGGCACCCACAGCAGCTTTGTGCAGGGAGATGAATTTGGCCTACCACACCTGTGGCTCACCTCAAAAGGCACAAATCCCCAGCATATGTAAATCCAAACCTGCAGAAATCAGAGCGCCAAGGAGATTCAAAACCTCTTCAGCCATGCCAAGAAAATAAAAGCACAATTAGGGGGGAATTAACACATCCTCTAAGAAGAGGGGACGTGCATGAATTTGCTGATGCATGAATTAATGAATCACGCAGGAAGAAGAGACAGATTACAAAGAAAAAAGTTACTGTTTATACGCCTTGACATTCAGCAGTTACTGAAAATAAAACACATTCAAAAGCACACAGCAGCTTAACGAGGCCTACTGAAATATTTCTCGGTGTGTCAAATCACAACACTAGCACAAAGTACATCCGTACTGCCCCAGTTCATCCTCGTGTCTCCCTTGTGCTGTTTTCAGCAACGTAGGGCTATGTTCTAAGACATGCTTAGAATTAATAGTAAAATCTTCAATCTTCACCTGACCACAGAAGAGGGGAAAACAACAAACTCGGCTCCATCTCACTCAACGCCCAAACAGTGCCCCCGTGCTTATCTGTCACACCGAGTCACAAACCTGAAGCAGACAACTGCGATGTTCAGATTAGTCAGTTCCCACACTCTCAGGAAGCTTGGCTCTGCTTGTAAGTTTCTTTGTGACCAGAGAAAAACAATACTTCTAGTGAAACAAGTTTGACTTCTAGATAACACAGATGAAGATTCTGAAGAGAGCCCATGATTTTGCACACCTTTCAGACCCTCCAAGCACCCCTGAGGCTTGAAGGTCCTATCTGTCAGCAACTGATGAGCCCCCAACCAACCTGTTAATCAAGTCTCATTAGAAGACCTTAAGCATACTAAAAAAAACCCCACCCAAAAGTATCAATCACTAATTTCTAATGTAAGCTCCCTGTAGCATTATCTAACCGAAAAAACTACTCTGCACATGGCTTGAAGCACGTGCCCGTGCCAGAGCACTGCCACAGCCCTGCTCCTTCTCGTCTTTGTGTGATGGGAGAGTCGTGCTCAAGCAACGGTCCAGGACACAAGTCAGGGGCTGGAAGTAAAGGGCTGGTCTGTAACTCCGGCTGCACTCCTTCTCCTTGGCTACTTCCCGCAGGGTTTTGAAGCACAGCGGGCTGTGCCCTTCGCCTACCTGAGGCTGGACTGCATCTGACACCAGCACGCTTCCCAGATAACCAGAACAGTGACTTACTGAGACAGGAGAGCTGAGACTAGGGAGCTCACTCAGTTTGGCTGTTGCCTTGATAGGTCAAAGCAGGGTAACGTTCTGCAGTTTTACTCCCTTTGTATCTTCAGATGCTGGGGGAAAACCCTAATGCAAAGAACACAGGCAGCCAGACACTGATAACATCTATATTAACTCCTAGAAAGGATATAGCTAGTCCCTGCTTTATTCCAAGTCAGTTCTGTCGTATCAGCTGCTTTTCAGTCTTTACTGACCAATCTTATCATAAGATGCTGCCAAAAGCCAGTGCAACATTTCAAAAACTCGATGGAAAGAACTCCCTCGCACCCAGAGAGATCGCTGAGGTGAGGACGCCTCTTGGTCCCTGGAGATGCTGAATGACCCCGGGTGACTATTCATCCCTCACACACTTCAGCTCTGCAAAAAATGAACTGCCTCCAATCTCAGTTTGCGAGGCACTGAGTTGATGTAATCCCTAAATATTCACTCTTCAGGAATCCCCTACTTGTGACTGGTGAGAAGGCACGCGCAACATATGCGAGTGAAGAGAGTTTCAGGAGGCAAATGATTTGACTGACTGAAGCATGTTCAAATTCACACTTACCTATACCCTTCTGCAAATGGGATTCTCCCATGCACTTTCAGTGTTTACGTTAAATATCACTTAAAAAGACAGAAGCAAATTGACCACAGATAAGCTCCTACCAAGCCAACAGATAGCTGCTGAACTGCTGTTGTCAGGAAAGCCATCCAAATTGCACACAATTCCTATCAGGTGCTGGACAAATTTAAGATATTGCCTGTCTCTTCCTTTCCCCTCAATAAGGCAATACTGAAAAATAAAACCCATCACCACAAAGTACCATTCTCCCCCAAAGCCATCAGTAGCTATGTACTTACCTGAGGAAAATCACCATTTTTTGGTAAGAAGTCAGTGGGGTCCACAGATGCATAGTTTGTATCCAAGAAATGTGGTCTGCTGATGGAATTCATATAAAAATCGTGAGGGGAATTAAAATATTGCCTGTAAGGAAATGGGAAAAGCAGTTATTTCCTGTCAGTCCTGAGTATTTCTCAGGTTGCTTCAGACTCCATCATTAGCGGTGAAGCTGCAACTATGGAATGACACATACAGGAGATTGATATTAAAAA
>VYXH01011135.1:88162-110313 GCA_013397275.1 Burhinus bistriatus | reverse complement strand
AAAAAAAAAAAGTTGTGTTTATCCAGAAAAGACATCTAGGCAATTAATACATCTACCAGTTATATCCTACTTCCCAAACTCAGTAGTGTAAGAGTCTGGAAAGCTGTATTAAGAATTCAATTCTTGGCAATTTGTGTAAACCAGGAAGGATTTAATAGATAAAAATGGTCTGCAGGTCTAAGTAATATTTCAGCCCTGACAACAAAGCAAAATCAAGCCTCTGAGATGTCCCAGCACCAAGTGTCTGGCGGGTGTGACGGAACCTGACAATCACACTACATAAGGACAAGAATCAAGTTTCACGGAAATATCACACCCAAATGCTAGTTTGGGCCATAAAACTGAAACAGCCCTGCAAACTAGCACAGACAGGGACAGAAAACACCCCCTTTGCACACCCTTGGCAGGGAGGTTACCGCTCACAGATCTCAACTTAAAGACAGATAAAAATGGAAGGGTTAGGGACATGCAACCCTAGACAGCACTGTTAGCCCAGACAGAGATGAATTATGGATGCAACCGATCATACCTAGTTACAAAGCAAGATCTCTGCTGAACTAACAAGTGAGAAAAGCAAAGGTCTTCCGACTGCTCCCTCCTGGGTAGGGCCCATGCCAGCGCTTCCTCCTGCCTCCCTTCCCCCAGCACTGCTTCCTCCGAGCAAAGAGGAGGTCAGAATTGCAAGAGGGCAGACAATTCCTTTCCTCCTTCCCAGGAGCAGCCTCTGGCCTGTATTACACGACTGTCTTCTGGTTTTGCTATTTCACATGCAAGCCCTGTCCCTCTCCTGCAGGAGCAAGGAATGTGCTTCGTAATCTTTCCCGTAAGGGCTGTGCACTCACGCTGCTTGGGCAATCGCCACCCAACACGTTTGCATGCTGGAACCACTAAAACGTTTCACCCGATCTGACTGGTTTCCTCTTGCGGCAAGTTGTAGGTTCTTCGTAATGCCAGGGTTACAGAACCCACAGCAATAAACTTTAACAAGGCACTGGGGGGGAGGGAGAAACAAAATTTAAAAAGAAATACTACCCAGGAGCAGAGCTAGGGAATGACTGCACTGCCAAAGTATTATTAAGCAATTAAAATGCCATGTGTGGCTAGCGGCTCATTATTACACCATGCTTAACATTTACATACGTATTTATGTGCAAACACAGTTATCTCGCTCTGCTAAATACATTTTTCCTGCTCTTTTTTTAATCATTAAAGAGAATCCCCTCAAAAAATCCCCCTCTTTGCCTTTTTTCCTTCTTTTCAGTGCTGCCACTGTTTTACCTACTGTGGAGAGATACACCGACACAGCGACCTAACCCTGTGCAAACGCAGAGAGGTGGATTTAGCACACCTGCACGTAATAGCGCCGACAATCCAGCACTGCCTCTCAGCTCCTCCTAATCTATTCAGGCAAATTAAAATCTGTGCATGAACTCTGTGGAATTAATGTATTTACACGCAGGAAAAGGCTTGTTTAAATTGCTTTCAAGTTGAAACCGTGGTGGTCTCACCGTCTCTCTTCCACAAGGGCAGAGCTTGGCCAGTGCTAACAAACTAACCAGGGAAGGGGAAAACTATTTTTACCGGAAAAGCGAACACCGCCTCCTATTTCACCAGCACCTCGTGGTCTGGAGAAGAGTCAGTTAAGGTAATGGGAAGGAGACCAAGACAGCCCCAACCTTCCTGGCCTGAAATGCTGTGGAATGACCAGCTCTGGTATGTTATTTTGCTTCCCTTAATCTTGGTTTTCAAATCTGTGAATGTGAGATGCACTTTCTTCTTCCAGTCTGAAATAAGAGCCAACAGCAACTCAGTGGACTGCTCTGAGATCCTCCTAGGAAAGCCACCAAGTATGCAGCGCTTGCCAAAGTCCTTTTAGCACCTTTGGTGCTGTGCTTTACCTTTCTTTCAATAAAAACTTAAAGGTATTCACCTTCATTTGAAGAGCTGGCCTAAAGCCACTGACAGATTAGCTCAAATAAAACTTAAAAAAAAAAAAAAAAAAGCATTAACTGGAAGAATCAAGTATGGGAACCTTGCTGTATTACCAAAGCAAAGATGTGAAAACAACCTCCCAGCAAGATTGCCCTGCACATACCTGCTCAGCCTCTCCAGGACTCAGTGGTAAACTGCTCCACGGAAGCTACTCTGGGACAACAGCTTCCCCTCAGAGGCCAAGGGTGTTCACTGGATAACCAAAAACCATTTTAGAAAGGAAATTTATACTGGGTTTAATCACACTGGATTTACAAAAGACTGCCCATTTGCACTCTTGTCCTAAGATGTGACTTCGAGCTGCAGCACTAAAGGAACTGGCTGTCCTGGACAACAGAAAAGAACATCTGCATTCATCAACTCCAACAGTCCAAGTCCACGTCCTGTCATGGAGACACTCAACTTGCCCATGAAGAGCCAGGCTCCAGCTAAGCTGGCCCATCCCAGAGCCAAAGCCCCTCTGATTAAACTCGGAAGACAACCAGGGACACGCACAACTGAGGTCCATCCAACAGTTGTGGGCAAGAACTACACCAGTCCCTTTCAGGCCACTGATTCACTTTAACCATTGAGGTTGGCTATTGAAGCAATCAAGGTCCTACATCAATTACTAACCTCATAACAATTAAATATATGTGCATAATTATTTAGTCAGTGAAACTCATCTCTTCAGTGCTGAAATCAGAGTTTAATGAGTCAATGCTAGGGAGTCTGCAATCATCTTATTTTACTTCTTTCGGCTGCAGAAAGCCAAGTGCTGACCTTCTTCATGAATAAAACCAGACCTTTTTGACCCAAATGACTAAACACCTTTAGTCGTTAAGTTCTTAACAAAATAATTCTGCACTAAGGTGAAGTTTAGACCGGAGAAGTGCTGTGCTCTTCAGACAGAAGAGGCTGCACTGGCTCCAACCAGCCCCCCAGAAGACGAATGCTCCCTTGCGACTTAGCCAGCATCACCACCAGCTCAGGCAGCATCACCACCGCTTTGCTTTGCGGATAGGTAGTCACCCCAATGAAACCACACAGACAAAAGGGGAGGAATGCTGGTCTCCCACTTCTCTTTGTTTCACAAATGAGAAAGAGGGAATCTGGCTCAAGACCTAAGTTTTAAGAAATCAGCATTTCGTTGTGTGAAGAGGAGGTTATGTGTGCTGACCCAGCACATGTCCTTCAACAGGTACCAGTGAAGAAAAATAAGCGTCTGCTCCCTGCTCCGCAAGCAAAACACAACAATAAAGCCAAGCACAAAGATTCAGCTGTTACGAAAAAGAAAATTTAGAAATCTAACTAGAGGGACACTTTCCTGTAGGAAAACACAAAGGAAAGTACATGAAAGTGCGCAACGTCCAGAACCCGACACGCACCAACGGTCTTACTGCAGAGATGGTTCCTACCACTCTTTAAGGAATAAAGCAGCCGGCCCAGAGAAAATTCTTTCATCCCTGAGTCCTGGGACATTATAAACTGGGTGGGGAGCATCTTTGGATTATATCAAGTTCAGACAATTGCTTTAAAGAGCAAGACTGCTTTTTTTGCTGCCACCCACTCTAAACATAGCAGCAGTGGAACAGTTTGGTACAAGGCAAACCTGAGCTGACATCTGACTCACACAAAACAATTGATGTCCGTCCAGCCAGTGGGTCTCAGGGTAGGACTTTCACATACTCCAACAGAATGTTGTTGGGTGGAGTTTTTTTGTTGAGTTGCTTTGGTTAAATCTTGGTTTGGGGTTTTTCTGGTAAAGAATTTGATAATTTCCTTCAGTCTTCCTGAAGCTCAGGACTCTCAACAGCAGGACACAGAGGAACACAGTGTGGACAGGCTCTTACAGGAATCCGCATCTCAGAGATGAGCAATGCAATGAACAACCCTCCCAGGAGATGGGTCTCCATACTTTGATAGCTTAAGCTTGCTAGATCAACACTTGTTTAGACTACGGTGATACTGTGCATGCTTCATACCAGCTGCTCACCAATGCATCCGATGCATTTGAAGCCCTTCTGGGGCCATGCTGCAACTTCACTGGAGACCTCCTATGTGTATTTTGGCTAGGCTTTATGCCTACATTCAGAGATGCAAACTCTACATGTCAGGCCAGCAGAAGATCAGAGACAAGCTGGTGAGGTCACAACCAGCCTCGGCATCAGTCTGGCACTCTTCTTCCCCATCATTAGACCAATTCACGTCTTTCAAAGCCTACTATACTATTACCGTAAGCAATACTCCGCAGGCAGGTGGCAAAGTAGAAAACAGCATGAAAACAGCAGGAAAAGAGGGTGTTGTATGCTTTGGAAACTGGGGAAGAAAGCTTTGCTCCAGGTTTTGAGAAGTACTTTTTTGCAGATGCGTGACATCACTTCCAACAGCACAACTGGACTGACCCTGATTTCCCTGAAGCAAGGAATGCATTGAGCCTACAGCTGCTAAGGAAGCCCAGCTCTTCAGGGATAACTGCCTTAGAAATTAACTGAGTACAGTTCTTCCCTACAGGGGACCTGAACCTCATTTGTTCTTTCAGCAAGGTTTAATCCACTGTTTACATTTTTCAGGTTAGGAAAATCTGAAACAAAGAGGCAAGCTTTGGTACTTTTTAAAGAAATTCTCTAGCATGAAAGTTAACTACTGAAAAGAAACAGGAAAAACCTGCTTCAGGACAAAGCTGTTGCTATGAGAATAAGCCATGTCCAAACACAGTCACTTGCAAATGAGATTTCTTCTGCAAGGATTTTGAAGAGAAACTTGTACTAACTCTAATGCCATCTGCATTCGTCTATTTTACAACATGGACAACTCCCTTTAAAATCCCATTTTTCAACGTTTCCATCTCTTTCAGGATTCCTACCTGTAACGCTTTAACCCTAAATCCACCTAAAAAAGATTCAGCTGCAGTTTTCAAATACAAAAGGAGACATTTTTTTGTGAAATACAGATACAGAAAATTTCACCTGAAAGTAATTTTTACGATTACCAGGATATGAAAAACAGGAAGCTAAAGGTGCAGCCTTGGCTAAATCATTCTCTAGCAAATAATTACTACAATGACTCTCATTTCCAAAAGTAACTATAGCAAAGTCAACAAGTTTACATTTGTATTAAATGCAAGCATGTCTTTACAGGATCAAGACTATAAGGTTTCCAGCAGAGTTGACACAAGCAGCAGAGCAGCACTGAACAGGAAGAAAGTGAGGGGCAAAATCAGAACAAATGGTCAAAGAAAAAAAAAAGACCCAACACAATAGATAAACACAATCTAATCTTGTGGTTCAATACAGCAAAACAGAAATTCTGTTATAGCTCTCTTGAGGATTCACAAAGTGTAATTTACAGGAATCATGCTCAAAAAGTACACCCTCTTCCAATCAGAGACAGGCTAGCTAAGAGCAAAAACACTGAACTTATGTGATAACTCCTCTCAAATTCTCACTTTGGGGAGTAACCAGCAAGGCAAGAGCTCCATTCAGCACCTGTGGGAGAGCTTCTTGGTGATCTTACACCAAGAACTGCCCTATTCCATCACTGTGCAGACTGAGGTGGACCAGGCACATGAGAAGCCAGCAGAACTAATGCAGAGACAAAACACGTCTCATCCCTCTGAACAGAGGAGCTGATTCTCTCTGCTGCCAGCCAGGCTGGAACTTCGATACTGATGAGGATGGATCTCTCTGCTTTTCCACGAAGATGCTAAAATCCCTTTAGGAAGGAGGTTAAACTAAGTCCTCAAGCACCTGGAACACAGTTATTAGCTCACGATATCAAATTCTGTTTCTTTTATTTTTCTTTCCTCCCACCTCTGACCTAAATAAAAACACATCCTGTATGTCTGTGCCACTCCCTGTATTCACAAAGAGACCAAAGAAGCCGTCGATCAGCCCTCAAACCTTCTTCCCAACAATCAGCATCTCCCAGTCCCAACAGAGTTCCAATCTAAGTCATTCAGTGGTGGCACAAGGACACTTTATGTTGTCCCAAACATCTCCTGTCATATCCTACCTTCGGATCCAGGATGGAGGTCCATCATAAAGGAGGAGAAGGAACAACAATGTTTATCGTTATGCAAAGATCCCTCAAAAATGCTATTTTGGGCATGTAACCTAGAAAAGTTTTTGCACTGAATCTAGAAAGCACGTGGCTGATGTCTTTCCCATCAGACAGGGCCACTGTTACTACGTAAAGGTTGCTGAAACCCATGACAACTCTGCTTTACAGCACTGAACTGTGCTGTATACTAGGCAGCTTTAGTTAGAAGTCAGTCACAATTTCTCACATGAGCCTGTACTCATCATCTCACACCTTGTGGGATGAGGTTATCAGTGAAGAACATCGGTTATAACCAGAGGAAAGAGTCATGACTCTTGATGAACTCTGGGCTGCGCAGTTAGGGGCTGTGCATGGTTTTTCAATATAGACATGAGATGGTAGTATTTAGTCAGCTTCCAGTCACCTACACAGCAAAAGATTTTAACTTAATTTCACCCATAAGTCTGCCACCTGGTACGAGTAATACCTTCTTGTCTGCACCATCTGTATAAAGCTAGAGATTGCATGACGTATTTGCTCAGCTAGATTGTGCTAATGGGGTGTTTTTAAGAACACCAGTAGTGTAACAAATCCAGCTAAAACAAGGCTGTTCCTCCCTTATAGGAGCCTCCAGGTTTACCAGAAATCAAAGTTTTTAATCTTTAAAAAAAAAAAAAGTTTGCTGCTTTTTCCAAGATGTAGCAGTTTATGAAATGCCACAAGATCAGTGTGTGATGCAATTATTTCCCCATCAGTTAGTGAAATAAAGTAAACAAGGAAAACAGTAGAGAAACAGTTGAATCACGGGGTGTGCAAGAGCAGAGGGGAATTATACAAAGGAGAAGAGCACTCACTGGTTTTCACTTGGGAAAGATGAGGCTGGGAAGGAGGCAGGGTAGCAGCTACTCCATGAGTCGGCAGCCAGCATGGAATTCTGAAAGGAGACACCAGAACAGTTACAGCAGCAGAGGACTGGCATGATTACCTGCAGCTGCAGATCTGAGGCCAGGCTCATGACTTCTCCCCCCCAGTGCCTTCTGTAAGCAGAGGTGGGTCTTCATCTCTCCTTGGAGAAATCTAGTGCTACACCCCAGTTTCAGCTTTTGAACCTACTTTCCTATTACTGTGCCCAGAAGGACAATAGGGTCAGTTCCCTCTCCTAGCCCTTTAACCTCAGTCTCTGCGGAAAGCAAGCACCAAGCTATTAACTTGAAATTGGCTTGCCTGCCTAGGTAAACACCCAAAAACATTGTTCTTTTCTTTCTGTCTACCCACCTCCCTAAACAGTCTCTAACATTAACGGGAAGCTTTTAGCTCAGCGTGTAGCGATACAATCATGGAAAGAATACAGCATCTTACTACTCAGCTACAGATCAGTCTTTCATCTGTCCTTTTTTGCGTCCAAAGTAATGATACCTCACGCTTGAAGTAACATGCACTTGGTGAAACGGGCCTCCTTTTTTAACCTCTGTATTCCTACATGTGACAAAACTCAAACAAGAGTTATAAACAGAAAACTGCAGGGACATTTAAGCTATTTTGGGGTAGACGTTTGCTTTTTGCCCTGTTGAGAACAAATACATCAGTGATCCAGTCTTGTTTTAGCAGCCGTATCAGGACAAATACAACCCTATTCATCTCTGCCACTCTCAAAAAAGGCACAGCTGGACCCAGCAACAGGTTTAGCACGAGACAAGCTAGGGTAGAAACAAAGTTTGCAATTCTGCGTAAACTCTTTAGTGCTTTCCTGAGGAGCCTGGCACCTACTAGCTTTAAAGAGGCATTGTTTTAATCACGGCCTTGTTTTCCTCCTCCCACTTCAAAAGCTGCAGACAGCCATCACCTCAGCCCTCCAGCGCTCTCAATCAATACTGCATGCCCCTGGACAGCTGCCTAGAAAGCCTGGTAAATAGCTCCTGCAAACATGCACAAGGACTCCCAGGATTTGGACTGCTCCGCTCAGACCCCTTCTGGTGATACCCTCAAAAAAACTTCTCCCCACCCCTGCCCGGGAAGTTGCTGGGGCCCTCACCTCCATGGCTGGCACGGCGAGCTGGGAGCGGAGGCCAGGGATGCTGTAGAGTGTATTGCCTGACTGCTGGTGCTCGTGCTGCGGATAGTTCTTCCCCCCGTCCATGGCAGGGTGTGCTGAGGGCATCAGCCTGTGTCCTGCTGCATGAAGTCCTCAGGGCAGGTGGAACAGGCTATGGAGTGGTGGAAGGTTCTTTATCTGTGCTCTTCACCCTGCACCATGTCCTAGGGTGGAAAAGAATTGTGCATTTAAATTTTATGAAAGGGGAGGAAAAAAACCAAAAAAACCCACACACACTTCTAAGACCAAACGTAGCTAAGAGATTAGTAAACAGACGTCAGCCTGTGAAATGCCTGCTGCCTCTTTATAAAAGAGAGGTTTTTACTGGGAAACAGAGTTCTCAAATATCACCACACCTGGAATTCACCCAGACCTGTGAACTTACATTAAACACACCTCTCCCGCCTTACTGCAAACGCTGCTGAAGTCTGGCAGATCATCACAATCATCTATGATTTTTGCAGTAGACACAGCTGGTTTTTAGCTTGAGGAATTTTCTTGTCTAATGTACAAAAAGATTCTGCACTTCCATGCAAACTCATGACAACCAATTCCCCATAATCGCTTTTTTTCATGAAAATATGCTACATAGGTGGAACACGGTTCCATGGAGTACTGATGGCCACGCTGCACAATGAGTGAGTCACGTCGCAGACTGCGCTCACATCTCCCATCCCGCTGTACTTTGATGTTTCCCTAATTTCACAGCAGATGTTCAGTGTGCACTAATACTTTTCACCACTGCTATGCACAAAAGTCAAACCATATAGAATACTTTTAGCATTAATACTATTAATCTAACAAATGTAAGAACTTATTAGCTGCCTTGCATCTTCCCTGTTGCTAGCAGGAGGGGATTTCAAAATCATGCTTGCTAAAGCGAGAGTATTGTTCTAGCAGGGATTAACCTCATGATAAGACATTGCCTTCAGTGCAACTTCTCAGTCAAAACCTCCAAAGTAAATTCTGATTATTTTTTTTGTACTAAATTCTCTATAACCCCAAAAGACATCAATTTCCAGCTGGATTTAACGGACCAAAAAAAGAGATGGTTAAAGCAACCTATACAACCGGAGAAGCAAGAAAAAGGCATCCACGATGTCTTTACTTTCACTGCATCTTTCTTTGTCCCTCTTCTGCCTCCCATGGCTCTGTCTGCCACCAGAAGCCAGCAGCATGACAGCCAAGTAAATGAAATTGGCCGCTATATTCTCATCAAGCAAGCTAGCCAAGCAGAAAAACTAAGTAGCACATAGCTGCAATTTAAAATAGGCCAGATTTCATCATTTAGAAGATACTATTTGCTACAAGTAGTATTTCTGAAAAGTCATTTCTGAGTCAGAGTCCCTTTAAAAATAAGTGACCTTTCAGTAGACAAAATTATTTCTGCATTTGTAACGGAAAGTGAAATTAAAGTGACTCTTCCACTCTTTCCCTGGTGGCAGCGGCCATGCCAGGAGAGCTCCGAGCAGGACTCGCACATGCAGGCTGCAGAACCTGCAGGAGACCAACGACATCCCCAGCGAGCCCAGGTTGGAGAGGCCGACAGCGATCCCTTGGTGAAAAGTCACCAGGCAAAGCCCTGGCACTCAGGGGACCTTCTGGGTGAAGAGCAGAGACCAATGATTCCGCCGCCTCTGCTCCTCTAACAAATTGCGGGCACACAAATGCCTTCAACAAGACACAGGCTTCCAGACTGAATTAAATCATTTGCCAGAGGCTAAGCACTTTGTGGTTTAAAAAAGTATTTCCCCTTTTATTTTAGCTGAAGAGGGAGTCACACTGGGACACACACGGTTTATGTAGGCTCGCAAGCCCCTGCTGGATGAAAGCTGCGGCTCTCCGGGGTGGGGCTGCAGAGCAGAAGGCAACTTCCCCAGGAGCAGACTGGCCAGCAGTGGGTTTAAACAGGCTGCAGAGTTTGCTAATCCAATCTTTGCCTCTTCCCACAGCCCGACAAATTGTAAAAAACAAAAACACCAAAAAAACTAGAGACTAAGTGACCAAGATGCCTTTAGGTGCAAGCTTTTTCCCTAGGAAAGCACAATGAAACATCACCTCCAGAGCACAGTTTATACACCAGCAGAAGTAACACCAGACTACCTGAAAAAATCATTAAGCTACAAAAATCTCAGAGCATTTTAATTAATCGCTAACTGAATAAATACTCTTTACAAAGGCCCGGGATCACCTAGATCCTTTTCACTGGCTTTACTTCACCAGAGATTTATTGCAGTCTCATTCTTTTACAAGCAGAAGTGTTTCTTTTTACTACACCATAAAATCCACACTCAGGCTTTATAGTCCATAAGTCCAGGAGCAAAAAATAGCTAAAAAACTCAGCTAGCACCCCAGCATCCTAATTAATATTGTTATACTGGCCTCAGGCCTCTTGATTTATTAGCCAAACGTTAGCACCAGGGCTCCCAAAACACAGCCTGTTGAGCACTTGCAGTCTTGAAGCCTCATTAGAAGCTGCTTAATCACGGCCTTCCTTGACAAAATTCAGCTCACCAGCGTGGCTGCAGAGGCAGCAGCGTTACTAGCGAGTGTTCTGGCCCCACTCATGCACAAATTCAGCACTGACGCCAAGGTCCTATTATTTAAGCAAAACCTGCTTTATATTACAAATCCTGAAGACAAAGGACTGCAGATGAATTTCCTCAGGCAACCCAATGTTCATGTCCCACCCATCAAGTGGCTCTGCGCACAAAAGACTGTGAAGACATTAAAATATTCAAGGACTTCTTCCTCCCAAGCCACGTGATTTATTGCAACAGAACTCGCGAACAGGGATGCATAAATGCAGACTTTGACCCCAAGCCCATTGTGAAGAGATGCAGTAAAAAGCTTCACCAGCAAGAAATGAAACAACCTGTGCTTTGGCACGACGGCTACACAACCATCCCAGGGGATGCCTTCCCCTCTGGGCTTTAGGGCTGCTTTCTTCTCTTCCTTTAAATTGTTCTCTGATGCCACTGGCGATCCACAAGAGATCCAATGAAATTTTAAGCTACATCTAAGGAAGAAAGTAATAAGAGACAAGACAAACACTTATCAAGACTCCACTTATCGCCAGTGCACAAAACAGATGAAATTGAAGGGTTTGCTTAAAAATAGCCCTGCCTCATTCCTTCTCCCAGTCATAAAATTCATGGCTGTTCTTCTTGTCTCAGTGGATTTAACAAGAGGACCTAGATTATAAATTAAGCCTGTGCTACAATCCCCGAATGAAGCAGTGGGGAGCAGAGACCAACAGTGAGCTTTGTTCTCCCCTTCCATCAACCTGCCCTGAGATCCTCCAGCCTTCCAGCTCAGGAGAGACATTGGTGGTACACGGCTGTAAGGAAGACAAAGCAACAGGAAAAACTTTACGAGGCTTTCTTCAAATGCTATATGGAGCTACAAATAACATGGTTTGGGTATTTTTTTGGGGGGTGGGGTGGGTTGGGTATCCCTTTTTTTTTTTCTCTCTTAAAAGACTACCTTTAAATATTGCTCAGCTGTTCCTGAACAGAGGTGGCGAGGTTTGCTGACCTAAGGGTCAACATCAGAGACAGCTTTAGAGATACCAATATCTTCCGGTGCCTTTAAAATACTGCGCCTGTTCTTTTCAACAGACTCTTCAGGTTTTTTGCTGCTTTCCCCCCTCCATTTGTCACAGCTTTCGATAGGAAATCAGCAGCAGTTATTCCCGTAACAGCTGTAGCAAATACACAGCTTTACTTACACATCCAAAGTAACTTATGAAGGGTAAAATCAGTATCAGAATTTCTCCCTGCCTGCTCTACATTATCTTGTGTCTTGACAACACCAGATTCCACTGGCCGGATTCTCTGCAGAGCAGTGCCTTTCTCTAAAATAGCTTTAGCTCCTTAGGAAAACTCTTGCACAACAGATCATATGCAATTACCAAAACGAAGGAAAACTGCTTAAGGAACTGTAAACTTCTAAGCTTGAGCAATGGTCAGATGGTAAAAGACAATGCATTGAATTTACATGACATAATTCCTCTGAAGAGATCAAAGTGCACAGGACTCCAGCCTTATAGATGGGCAACCCAAAAACTAGAGATCTTTTGTTCAGGGATGCCAAGAAAATCAGTAACACTGACGAAACTCAGATGTCATAGACTCCCAGTCTTGCCCTCTAGGCCACACCGAGAGGATGAATCCCCTCAACAAACCAGCCGAAGAGACATTACCTTAACGCACAGATGTCACCCAACAGCTAATAACCATCACAAGGCTGCTATGAGCTGCCAACCCACATGAGCTCCTTGCTAGTTCTGATTAAATGCCATCACGCCGTGTCAGCATTTGTACAGAACGAACCACTAAAAAAGTCTGAGGACAAAGATGGAAATAAGAAAGCTGGAACACTTGATCGCCTTGGTTTATGAAGGGGTCTCTAGTTAGTGCATATTCCAAAATACACCCAAGCATCGATAACGGTGGGAAGCAAGAGGCACCAAGAATTCACTCTGCATCCTGCACCCTTCCATTCGTTGCCTCGATGCCAGAGGATGCTGAAGGCACTTCTTGTCCAACCCGGAGACCGGCGCCAGCAACGCGGCAGCAGAGCACATGCTGGACATCACCAAACCCAATCTCCTCCACCCCACTAAAGCTTCACTACTGCAAAATATCCTTCTGTTCTCTGTGCAGGAAGACAGCGGTTACACCAGGTCCCTGGGATGATTAACATGGAGCCTGTAATAGCTCTCACTATAAGCTCATCCTCTAATAAGAGAGGGGTGCTGTCTGGCTTACACACTGAAATTCCAAGAAAAAAACTAAAGAAAAAACTGACTAAAGCCAGTTTCGGAGATCTGCGTGAGCCCGAAGACAGCAGGACAATACCCGTCACGAGAACAGGAGAAGGGGAAATAGCTTTTGGTACGCACTTGTCTTACCAACCTCCAGGCAGCCTTGTCACGGAAAACCATGAAAATCAGCAAGTTCCTTGCAAGCCAAAGCGCTCTCATTTCCACATCCCGTCCTGTCCTTGTAACAATAAAAACTGATAAACAGAGAGGCCCACAGTTTGCAAGTGAACCGCTACAGCAAACTTTTTCTTAAATGTTTTTCCGCTTCTTCTCTTACCAAATATACCCCAACAAAGTAACAGTTCCCACCGTTAAGGTAAATCAGAGCTCTCTAGTTTAAGATCATTTCTGTTATAGAAGCAAGCAAGTGGCCCACCAGGATTTATTTTTAAAAAAACAGTGCCCTAATTGTGTTTGGTTTTATCAGCAACTAATTTGCCTGGGGACTATTACAAACTCCAGGGCCAGTGGTGAAAAAAAATTTAATTAATGATACCAACTTTTGATCTTAACAGTCCAAAAAGGTTCTAGTTACATAGATTAATACTTATTTTTTCTAAAGTTTCAGAGTAACCTCTAGTACTGTCTAAGATTCAAAGTTAAAACTTTCTTTTCACGAGTCACAAATGAAAAAAAGCTTTTTAAAAAAAAACCTCTCGCCTGCCCGATAATCCTTTGACAACCAAACTTGGGATGTTTGCTGATTATTCACTTTTAAAATTTCTACTTAGGAAAAAAACCTCTAAACCAGCAGAGTGCTACCACCAAATTCAATAACTGAGAATTGACTCAAGTTTTTCATAGTGCTACAAAACAAAGAATGCAGAATCATGGAAAACAGTGATCTTGAACTCAACGACAGGAGTCATATTAGGACACCATACTGAAAAGAACCCCGGCGCATGGCATACGTCACATCCCCATGGGCGCAGGAAACGGTCATTAGTACCAGGAGGTACCAAACACTAACGAGGAAATTTAAAAAGCTTCCCAACTGGATTACACTTCAAAATATAATTGGAAAGTAATTAGACGGATTTTACAGATGGGCTATTTGTCACATATAATTAATTGAAACACTCCAGTGCCATGATAACTATTCAGGGAGCAATACGACTGAAAAAAACAAACCCACAAAAAAACTCCAAACAACCACACCATGAAACAGTACAAGGATAAATCCCCTAAAAAAAAAAAAAAAAAAAAAACAATCACTGGAATGGATTTTTTAATTTCCCTGCCACAATCCTATATAATTACAAAAAATTATCTCAAAGCACAATCTGTAAAGCTGCTTACTCATAACCAAGCAGAGACATTTTCTAGAATCACCAAAGATGAAGCTCCCACAACCAACTGTTGTGTTAAAGACGACATGAAGGGTAAAGGCTGGGAGAGAACACCAGCTCTGCAAACCAGCACTCTCTACGAGTGGTAGGTGGGACAGAACGTAAGGTGAACCCCAACACCACGAGGATAAGGTTCCTACCTTCAAGAGCTTCAGTCGTTTTCTTCTGCAAGCATCACTAAGAAACAGCAAAGTCATCTCCCGGATTCAGAGCGATGACACTCAAGCAATGATCACACAAGCATGAAAAAACCACTGGACTTGCTCCTTTGTGGCTGAGCAGCCGATGTTGAATAACGAAACTGGTTCCCTACATAGTATGATAAAGCCCCATGAGCAATTTGGTTATATCACGAGTCATTCTGATTAAGCTATAAGAACAGTTTCAATATTAGTAACAGTTTGCTTAAAGGTTTGCTATTCAGCCCAGGTGGTAACGGGCAGGTTCAGTCTGGAATTCCTCTGGAATTCATCACGCCTAGAGGTTACAGAGCACAAATTTCAAATTTTAACAGCTTGAGCTTTTTAGAAATTTATGGGACCAGCACTGTAGCTGACAATTTCCAATTTGAAAAACATAACGAACTGCTCTGCAATAATCAGGATCGATAGAGCTGTGGGTAAGGGCTCAGTTCACCGGTATCTGCAATCAAGAGGTGAAAACAACGCCTTGTATGCTCAGTAAGTGCAAGCACTTCCTCCTGTTGCGTTCAGTCTTTGTTACGGTATTTTAAATTTTCTCCATTAAAGGAAGATAGCTAGGAAACCACAGGTATGCACAGAACAGTCAGAGCTAAACCTGCTGATCGTGAATTACCATGCACTCAATGACAAAAAGACCTCAGAAATCTAATCCAGTTCCTTCTCCTGCTTGCAGATTAATTCCGCTCCCACCTGCCCACCCACATCCATGGAGCAGAAAGGGAGCCCCAGGCCTCGTGCCCCTACTCCGCTCCTTCCACCAACGCGCTGCCGCTGGTGAACCATCGACACGGGCATCCACAGGAGCTGCAGCTAGAAGGAATTCTTCAGAATACAATTAGTATATAAGCGCATAAAGAAATGGGAACTTAATACTGAGGAACTCTTAAAAGCCATTTTCATGTCTCAAGCACCAAGCTAGCTTCAAGTTCCCCTTTAATGTTTCTTCTTGCCGTACTTTTGGACAGCTTAGACCAAACAACATTTTGCCTTGAGGGATGAGAAGGGAAGGGTTCGAATCAGAACCCCAGTCACTGCCACTGGCAGCAACTCACTCCAAGAAATAGGAAAACCACGGGAGAGAAGCTAGGATCTACCCTTCCGATACAGTCATGGTTCCCTTGCAGCACAATCAGTATTTAGAATGGGGACTAGCAGACAAAGGATAATATCTGAGTACAAAAGCTCAACACAAACAGAAGCATCAGATCTTTTCTCTGTGAATAAGTCAAAATATGAATGGAAATACCATTTTTTTCATTCTCTCCACTATTTGCAACTTAGCTCTTTTTCACTAGGCAAATCCAGTTCTTCACAGAGCAAAATTAAATACAGTACTGTTTAAGTCTCTGAAACACTGTTGGAAAAGGAATTTCAGGTTAATTTACAAAGGTGGCAGAAATTAATGCAGAAAGAGAAAATACTGCGGGTGACTCACTCTAGCTCTCTACTATTCTTAAGCAAAAGACTGATGAATTCATATTTGAAAGCCAAAGAATCCAAAGTTTGCTCCTTACCAGGAACTATCTTAGAAGAGGGAGTTATACTTGATTGCATTCATTTATCTCAATGAAAACATAGAAACCTTACATATTAGAAACACACAAAAAAATGCGAGTCTCATGCAGAAAACTTCAAAGTACTATTACAAAGAGTTACAGAAAAGAGCAGTGAAGAAAATCTAACCTTAGGCAGATGAGGAATACAACCCAGTGCAGTTACAAATGCACAGGATAACACCAATCTAAGAGATACTTATTATCTGTGATGAAAACGGAATCACTCTAGGGCATCCTAAACCAAGCACTTTAAGCCACCTTGATCTCCTGAATGCTTTCATAAGAAGAACGCACTTGGGAGCGTTTGTTCTGTACAGACTTAGAGCTGTGAGCGTGTAGGCACAGCACGGCCAGGCTCCTGAGCAACACCGAGAAGGAGATGAGGCAAACCTCGTTACTTACCTGGGCTATGCAAGTCAATATGGAATTGCAGTGTGAAACAATCTATTTGACAGATTAACTGCTGGAATTAGATTAGTCTGTAAGCAAAGGGAAGAAGAATTGAGATCACTACAAAGCTTCTTGCTGGATCTATGCAAGACACATGGTGGTGCAGGCAAAAGAGTAAACTTGCCCTCCAAAGAGAGCGGTGTTTCTAGAATGAAAAGGAAGAGCTTTACCCTTCAAGCAGCGCTAGTCCCTCCTTATTAGAAGCTCAGACCATACGGGGAGGCAGGGGGGGAGGGAAAGACAGCTTTTTGGAAGGAAAAGTCCTCTTTACAAGAAAATATTAACTGTCCCACACAGGTAGACTTAAAGTCAGTCATGCCGGTTTAAATTAGCATGTAACAGATTTAATTAAGTGCCGGGAAAAAAATAAAAGTTGAAAACCAACACACTCTGAGACAGGTCAGGTTGCAAGGATTTTAGGAGCAGAGGCGAGAACAAGGGACAGAACAAGGAACTGCAGTTGACAAAGTCAGGGCCAAATCTGACTGACTGGGGAAGAGCACAGTGGCTATATTTATTCTATACAGGTCTGCCATGGAAATAGCCATACCATTAGCGAGGAAGTGCCCTACAGCACGGCCACGTGAATCCACATATGGAGACGGACTGCACAGCCGCTGACTGTCACCCTATCACACGGGAACAAGCTCAGGCCTCAGAGCAAGCGCAGCTAGTAGGGAAAGGAGGCTCACCTCCCTATCATCCCTCCACTCCTACCAAACACCAACAGTGCCATTCTTTCTTCCTCCCTAAAAAGGGTCAACACTGGTGTGAAGCATCTTTGCACCAACCAAGGCATGTGCTGCACCCAGAATCACACTGACCGTCCCTGGGACAGTCCTCAGAGCTTGCGAGAGTCACAGTGGCCTTAATCCTTGCACAGAAATGCAAGTCTAAATAATGAGAGAGGGAAAAAGCTGAATCTGGAGTCTTGTTGCTGGCAGCTGCCCCATTGTACCATTCCCTAAATTTCCAGGGATTAATATTAGGCAATTAAGTGGCATAGCAGCTTTAGCAACAACATAGACAGAAGAGAGTGGTTCGTTAATCTATCCACTGACATAAATTGTCTTAAATCTTCGACAGATACTTTTTTGTTTCAAGGCTGCACAATTAAAGTTAATTGCTGATGCTACCTGCAATGCTGACCTCACTTTTCATTCATTCAGCTCGCAGCGACTCCAGAATATTATCTCTCCTGCTTCCCTGGACTCTGTTTCTCCACCAGCAGAGCCGTCCGTTCCAAGTTTCGTGTTACTTCCCCACAATGGAGTGGCTGTAAAGCAGACAGCCATTCCCTCCGCTCGCAGGCTGCTCTCACTCCAATGGTCTGTCTCCAAATTCAAACGTTCTGCTTTGAATAACAAAACATTGCTCCAACAGGGACCCAGGCAGACTCGAAGTAAAGCTTGCTTACAGGGCAGAGACAGATTCCATCTGTCCCTGCTCTTCCACCTGGGAGAACAGATATGACTATTTCTGGACAGAGCAAAAATCCCTCCCCATACACTACACACGCTTCTGCCAAGAAACACTCAGCACATTTTTGTGTAAATCTACACAGCACCACCCTCACACAACCGTGCACCAAAATACCCAAATGATAAACACACAACCCCCGTAAGGCAGAGCTCGGGTTGAGGCTGTCCAGCAGCTCAGACAACGAATGCACAAAGCAGTTCTCAAAACCAGGGGCTTGAACACCCCCCGCCAGCGGGGCAAAGCCCGCGCAGGGCACCGGGAGCACTGGAGCTACTCCTCTTCTCAGGTCTGTCATGAACGCAGTCCTGGAAGAACACAAACGACAGCGAGAGCATGATGGGTGCTGACTGCCAGCTAACGGGGCAGCCATGGCACGCAGCACAGCCGAGGTCCGGCAGCAGCAAAGCGCACCTGGACATAGCTGTAACACAAGCCCGACAGAAGCACTAATGAAGTCAGCCTCAGAAGCACACCTGGAAGGTAGAAATGTGTTATTACACTATTTAATTAAAGGGACAGAGAAGAGCACAAAGAACTTCGCTCAGTAAGGTCAGAAGCCAAGAAAACACAGGTCCCTGACTCTCTACTTTTGCTCTGTCTCCTGTTTCCAAGACACTCAGTCACGAGAGACACGTTGGAAGAAACACTGTCCTCCGGAGCTGAGCAGGTCTCAATGTTCTGTTTGACACGCAGCTACTCACGGTGGAAAAAATACTCCAGGACATCAAAGGCTGCTTCCCCATTGATCATAAGCACATAAACACTATTTCAAACCAGCCAACCTTCAGGCAGGCTCAACATATACTTTTTCTCTTGAAAGAGGCATGTATTAGCCCCTTTCATAGCTACATGTTTACAGGCCTTGATCGTGTTACTAAAAAAGACTGAAGAGTTTTCAGCTGAAAAAATGTTTTGGGAGAATATAAAACTCCTAATTAAGCCTAGACGGCTTTCCTGAGAGATCCAGACTCTCACGATTAAAAATCACAGCACAGTATTCAGTGACTGCACAGTTAGCTCTTTATTACAGTGTCACTATTGAAAAAGCTTTAAACCTGCATCAGCACTTTTATTATAGACCCTCCATTTCAGGGATCTATAACTTAACCATTAAAAAGGCCTATTCAGTCAGAAAACACAGCCCTCAAACACACCACATGCTCCCTATTTTAAACAAAAAACTTAAAAAATATTCCTGTCCACATATACTTCAGGGTTAAAACAACCTGGGATGAAAGTAGCTGTAGCTTTGCAATGAGCATCCGCTCTGGCAGACGTAGCCTGTCCCATGTCTGGCACATGACGAAACATGATGCTTGGTCTTGCTGTTTTTGTTCCAAAGTCGGCAGGGATTAGTGGGGAGATCCACTGCATGGAGAGCTCAGCAAGCACAAAACGAAACATCAACACTCAACAGCAAGCAACCAGGCAGCTAGGGGAGCGACAAATGATTTTCCAGAAGTCTGCTCCTGTTCGAAGATAAGGATGTAAGACCCTGAAAAAGGTGAAGTATGGGAGGAAACGGCATTTAGCAAAACATTAAAAAAAAAAAAAAAAAACCAAAACCCGAACTGGAAATTCTTAAAGGTGTGAGTTCACACATGAGAAAAGAAAAATCCACACGTGGGACTCAACAAAATCTTTCATAATGCTTTTAAAAGAATCAAACTTGAGATCTAATCATTAAAGAAAAATAGTTGCAAAATGCACTGGCCGTGCCACCTCCTGTCAAGGTCTGTGGGTTTATCATGACATTTTTCTTTATAAAGAAAAAAATCTCTTCTCTTTCAGCTAGCCTGAAAGCCCAGCAAAAGCACGAGTAGGATTCCAAGAACAGGCAAAACACTATCGAGGGAAGCATGTGGGAGAAGCATACCTTTCTTTTTCAACTTTCGTCAGCCATCCTAGCTACTACATGAAATAGCCCCAGATAAAAAAATGCAACTGTTTAATTAGACAAAGACCCTCTAATGACCACCACAGTTCTGTTAACTTCAGCACGTAACACTGGGCAAGCTGGCAGACAGAATATACCGATTTCAGGCACTCCAGGATAACACAAGCTTTGCGCTACACCAGCGCTAAGCACTGAGATTTCAGGTGGTTTTAGGCTGCTACTTTAGCAACGATTAAAAAGGTACTTTGACAATCCAAGTACTCTTTAAACTGTCCTCACACTAGNCAAACAGCATTTAAAAAAAAATTAAAAAAAAAAAAAAAAACCAAAACCCGAACTGGAAATTCTTAAAGGTGTGAGTTCACACATGAGAAAAGAAAAATCCACACGTGGGACTCAACAAAATCTTTCATAATGCTTTTAAAAGAATCAAACTTGAGATCTAATCATTAAAGAAAAATAGTTGCAAAATGCACTGGCCGTGCCACCTCCTGTCAAGGTCTGTGGGTTTATCATGACATTTTTCTTTATAAAGAAAAAAATCTCTTCTCTTTCAGCTAGCCTGAAAGCCCAGCAAAAGCACGAGTAGGATTCCAAGAACAGGCAAAACACTATCGAGGGAAGCATGTGGGAGAAGCATACCTTTCTTTTTCAACTTTCGTCAGCCATCCTAGCTACTACATGAAATAGCCCCAGATAAAAAAATGCAACTGTTTAATTAGACAAAGACCCTCTAATGACCACCACAGTTCTGTTAACTTCAGCACGTAACACTGGGCAAGCTGGCAGACAGAATATACCGATTTCAGGCACTCCAGGATAACACAAGCTTTGCGCTACACCAGCGCTAAGCACTGAGATTTCAGGTGGTTTTAGGCTGCTACTTTAGCAACGATTAAAAAGGTACTTTGACAATCCAAGTACTCTTTAAACTGTCCTCACACTAGTGTTTGAATGAGACTTCATTCAGTTCAGCTGCTGCAGGTGTAAGTCTTCTTTTGGGAAAGCAAAGGTGCAAACACCAAGCGAACAGGCCTCCATCAAAAAAAGAGCAAGCGGCAGAGATTAGAACGGAACTCAGGCTTCCAAAGCCTCCAGCTGCATCCTACCTAATTAACTCCGCAAACTTTTACTGCTTTATATGATGCACAATGTTCCCTGAACTCAAGGCAAAAGTATTAGTATGTAATTTTCCACTTAAAAACATTCCCATCAGCAGCTGCTCTTCAGTTTAGGTGTACCCACACAGGTCAGAGAGAGCTCAACATTTTAAATGACACCTAGATAATCTGCAGAAGACACCACACAGGTACAGCCGACATCGTTCTGCCCGCTAAATTTACAACAGTAACAGTGCACAAACCAGAAAAACCCTCACAGGCTTTTGGATCCCAGCAGCGAACCTGCAGAACTTGCCCTTCAAAAGACCAGCGTACTTTTTAATTGCAAGCGGAGCACGCTAATTTGAAGTTGCAGTTCTTATGCTGATATTTATGGTCACTTTTGAGAATGGAGCACTTTCTTAAACCTCGTGTTAGTACTTAATTACGTTAAGAACCGAGTACAGCAGTGACTGCTAACAACACTAGAGTTAAGAGTCTGTTAGCACAAGCTCTATTTTTCAGAGACTTTTAATCGGGCCACTAAGAGCTACACCACAACAGGCAGAACCTTGGCAGCCGAGGCCTTGCCCCGCGATGGATTTCTGTGTACGTTTTTACAGCTCTCGACTTAAAAGCCGCTGAACAAGGAGTGTGGAAAGACGCCAGTTCGCTGGCCTTCGCCATCTCAGCCTCTCCTCAGGGTCAGACCTCGGGCAGGGTTAGAAGAGTCCGGTCTTCGCTGCGGAACCACGATGAGCATAGGAAGGAGCGTCCCCAGCTCACCGTGAACTGGACTCCGCAGCATCTTTCCTTTTTCTACCATGGCCAAACTCGGTAGCGGCGGGTACCGGCCCCGGCAAAGCGAACAGGACCGACCGCCGACGATGGCCCTGAGCTCACAGGCACCGTCTCACAGCCATAACCCCGGCTGCGCCCCACAGACGGGGCACAGGGCACCGACCCTCTCGCTGTGGAGGCGCTGGCTGGTCCTCCCCACCACCGGTTGCTTCCGAGGGCCCCGCCGCGGCACCCACCGCTCCCTCACCGCCGACGAGCAGGCCCGACGGCAGGACCCCACGACACCGCAGCCCGGCCGCACGCAGCGGAGACCCAAGGGGTTCTCCTCCCGCTGAGGCAGACCGAGAGACCCTTACCTGCGTCCCGGTGAGGGGAGAAGGG
>VYXH01011135.1:36012-76128 GCA_013397275.1 Burhinus bistriatus | reverse complement strand
GGAACCGGGGTCGCCTCTCTCCCCGGGGAGGGGGAGGGGGGTGTCCCTTCCCTCCCGGCTCCATCGCTGGTTCGGTTGCACTTAAAAGAGTTTTATCCCCTTTTTGCCCCTTCCCTGCTTTCCCCGGGGCGGCTGCAGTGCCTCCCTGGCACCCGTGGAAGGGCCGTGAAGGGGGGGGGAGCCCGGGCGTCCCCTCATCGGCTCTGCCTTGCTGGGGAGGGAATGGGGTGTTTTGGGTACTGGGCAGAGAGAATTACTTCCTCCTGCTTGTTCCCGTTTTAAGGTGGGTCGGTAAAGCTGAGGTAGGTTTTGCGTTGTCTGACACCGGCTGACACCTGGACCCGTGTGGTGACACATCATGTGCCAGGCGGAATCCAGGTGGTTGAAGGATGCCCCTGGGAGATCTTGATAGGCACCGAAGGCCTCAAACTTTTGTAGGCGTGAGAAGCGAAGACGTTAGAATTGTTTCTGAAAACTCCTTCAAAGAAACTTGCTTCCAGCTTCCAAACGGCTGAAAAAACCCCATCTGCGCTCAAAGCGGGGACGGTGAGGACAGCAGGGCAGAGACGCTTCCCCCGCCATCCCGTTTGGAGTTGGTGACTATGATCTACTAGGAATGGAGAGTCACGAAAGAGACTTGGCAGTTGTCTGTTTTTATGTGGTGGCCTAAAGTCCCAGAGGATGACCTAGCACTTAAGAATCAAACTGGGCCAAGTTAAAGGCCAAGTTGACTTGAAAGAACCCTAGCAGTGGGACCAGGTCGGAAGCAAAGCAAGTCCCAAACTGAGCGTTTCTGGTCAAAGATACATATTCTTTTTAAAAGACATTGTGTTACTGGAGCCAGGCCTGGATCTTTTAGCATCCAGTTGAGCTGGAAGCAGCTCATAGGTTTGTTTTGGTTTTGTTTTTGTTTTGTTTTTTTTTAATTCATGTTTGTACAATCTTCTGGATATTTTTTTTCAAGAAGGAGTAAAAGGGAGTGTTGGAAACTAACAAACAGGATTAAAACCCTGAGCGCTTAAGGAAAACAGGTTAAGGAACTTAATTCAGGATGGATATGCAGGAGCCACAGCAGCTGGGCATGTTTGCAGAGAGCGAGCTGATGTCTGTGGGGATGGACACTTTTATCCATCGCATCGACTCTACGGAGGTCATCTATCAGCCACGGCGGAAGAGGGCCAAGCTCATTGGCAAATACCTGATGGGAGACTTACTTGGAGAAGGGTCTTACGGCAAAGTCAAGGAGATGTTGGACTCTGAAACCCTCTGCAGGAGAGCTGTGAAAATACTGAAGAAGAAGAAGCTACGCAGAATTCCCAATGGGGAGGCAAATGTGAAAAAGTGAGTAACTGTTTCTGGTAGCTGGGACCTGAGGGGTTAAACTTTGTCATTGTTTTCCAGCTGAAGTTCTGTATCATTTTAAGTAACAACACTACTTTCTGCTGTGGAAGTGCTTCCTAAACTGGTATTCAGGAACATCTTTGCCATTGAACTGCAGCCAGCGCTCTTGTTGAGGTTGGGAACAGGGAAGGAAGCTGGCTGTCGAGGGCCGGAGAGGCTGGTCCGTCCGTCCGAACAGACGGCCCGTAACACACACCACTTTTTTAATAGTATCGCTTGAAGAATAAAATAACATTTCTTAAAGAAATTCCTCTTCAAGGTTTCACCTTGAAGCACTGTAGTTCTGTCAGCTAGGAAAGGTGGGAGGCGGTGTAGCAGAGAGTGCAGAAACACCCTTTGTGTCATTGAATTCCGCATTATTCGTGTACCCCTCTAGGGGTGTGTGGCTCTTGAGCTCTTTGGGGTGGCAATTACTGCTCCCACCCGTGTAGAAGGTGCCTGGAACGTGATCCAATGGATGGGGCACCCGGTGGGTATGGGAAATCTTGGGGTTTATTCTTGGTTTCGCCTCTGACTAATGAGTTTAGGACATAATTCAAGGCGCTTTTCAGTTGATTTGTGCAGCTGTAAAGTGGGGACAAGGGTTGTCAACCTTTTTTGTTTCAGTGAGACTGAAGATGTGTGCTTGGAAGCTCTCAAAGTGCCAGTCACATACTGGTTAGTCAGGGCACAAGTAACTAATTAAAATTAACTGTGGGAGAAGCCTGGTGTTAAGCTTCGTCAGTAGGGCTGGGTGTGTGAAACTTTCCCTTTTCTTGGGGCTGCGCTCTGCTTGCGGGGACCTCGTGGCCAGCTGTGTTTTCTGCAGCAAGCTGTCACAGCCCTGCGAGACAGTTGCTTATCTGCTGCGGAGGGGAGCCTTCTGCCTCCAAAACAAACTGTTTGCAAGGGTTTATCTCATAGCGGGAGGGAAAACTTGTGAGATGTTTAGAAGACTCTTGTATTGCGTCTTTAGCTGTGGCGTGCTGAGTGTGGAGCCCTGACCTAGCAGAGTCTTGTTTCTGTTTCTCAGTTTGGTTTGAGTTTCCGAGCTCAGCTGCGAGATACTTCACATCCTGTACTGGGACTTGTGTCAGTGGGCTGTTTAAGTTTGCCTTCTAACCTTCAGTGACAGACTTAGCTACGGAATAGTCACAAATCCTAATGCTGGGACCTCCCTTTCTCTCCTTTGCTGGCTCAAGTTCAGAATCAGAGTAAACCGTTGGTTAATATGTAATAAAATGTTTCTTGTTTTTCTGGTAAAGGCATGAGTGTCCCTTTCCACCCTTGCCCCTCCTTAAGTTACATCAAGAGCTTCTACTTAAGAAGGAGGAGATTGTTTCCTCCTTAGTGAAAATTTAAATTTTGCCCCTTCTTAGTGAAAAAGGACTTGCCAGATACCAGGAGAGTTTCCCGGTGTCAGAGCCACGGTAATGGTCCTGCGCCCTGACGTGAACTCTGTAGAAGTTTTATTCATGCCCAGAGCCTGTCTGTGAATGTCTTGTTTGGTTTCATTAAGGTTAGTTATTAAAGCAGACTAGCCGAGCACTGCTCTGTTTTGCTGTGGATGTTTTTCTGGCTCAGCCGCACCTGCTTCAAAACACCGAGGCAGATTTTAGATGTTGTCTTGTAACGAGGGTTTACTTTAGTTCAAGCTCCTATTTCTGTCACCTTGTCCTTTTCTCTTTGTCCCCCTATTCATTTGCTTTATCTGCTTCTTCAGTGGTGAATTTTTTTAAGGCAAAATGTCATAATTTTGTGGTACCCATGGAAATCTGACCTAATCAAAACCCTTCGGCACTACTGTGACAGGCAGCAGAAGCTGTCTCCTCTCTGGATAAACCTGTTGTGGTGAGATACATCATCAAACCCGTATGGTTTGACTGGTCAGTATGGATGGGGGGGGAGCAAACCATTGCTGTATTTCCAGGTAGCGCTGGAAGGTACTCTGCTAACATCTTTGGTTTTTTAATGTCACACTGCTTGGCCAGACGCCATTAAAATTTCACTTTCCACAACTGCATTTGAGCACCTTTGCTGAGTGGTTTGTACCCGGCAAGCTACTCACCTGCAACAGAACAGCAGAAGATCAGATCGTGGACTGAATCGCACCATCAGGTTATACTTTCTTGAAAGCTACTAATCAGTGAAGCGATGAGTAAATATGTAATTCCTGTGTTAGTGAGGCCTGCTTCCCGTCTGGCTTGCGTCCTTATCTATACCAGGATGTCTGCAGCTCAGTACATGTGAGAGATGGTTGCGATTAGTTGTCTCATCTTTGTAAACATCCCAACTTCAGTTGGTGCCCTTTGAGATTAAAAATCTCCTCATCTGCCACCAGAGCTAGACCACCGCTTGGTGCTCCCTCTCCCTGCCGGTGCCCCCAGTGCTGTGTGCAGGCAGAAGGCTCTTCCGAAGCATTTGCTTCCATGGCAGGTGAAATGGTCAGGAGTGAGAGTCTTCCGAATCCCTCATGAATTGTTTTCTCTGCTGTAGAATCACTGCATAATGGCTTAACTATTAGTCTGCTCTCTGGGAGTTAATTTCTTCTGCAAACGTGTTGAAAGTGCACTGGCAGAGGGTCTGAGCAATTAGGGTGTGTGTTCAGGCTTGGTTTAAACGTGCTTATCTCTTGGAAGTGCCCGTTTGCTATTTCAGTCTCAACATACCTTGTTGTACAGTCTTCTCTCAACTGCAAAGGCAGTGCCTGTTCCTACAGAAGTGACCCCCAGCGTTTCCTACCGTACAGGAAAAAGCTACGTATGTGACTTGGTTTGTTTGACAGAGATGTAGTTGAATTATTACAATGGGCTTGTGCCTCTGCCGTTATCACTGGAAGCCTCGGTATTGCTGCTGCTGTGGTGAAGGTGAAACTTGCGTTGATAGTGTGTTGTCAAAGAAATTCCCTAGAAAACAGTTCCTAGACTGTTGGCCCTTGGGTAATTACATGAGCGAGTAATATAGAGGGAGTAATGACAGCAAGGGAGAGCACAGTAACGATGAGCCGCGGGGGATCGTGCAGGGCTGTGCCGTGCTTGGGGACCCTGGATTCGTGGGGCTGGAATTACAACTTGGGGAGCTCTGACTGTTAATGCCATTTTTGTGTTACTCCTAACTAATGTTTGAGGCTGTGGCATCGTCCTGCATGTGTGGGCTGATTGCCCCAGCCCTGTCTCTTGGTTCAGTAACAGAGTTCCGGGGACCTAGAAATAACTGAAATATGTTTGAGACTTGTATAAAATTGATTGATTCTCCTCTACTCTAAAATACTCCGATTTTGCCCCTGAAAAGTGAGCCCTTAAGGGATCTGTGAATCCTGGTGAGGCTGTTGAGGGTTTAAACTCGTAAGACACACATTTCCCTAAATCAGTCTAGGGAATCTTCATTTCTCTTCAGTCACTTTAGCGAAAGTTTGGGGTGGCTTAGTCAACCAGGCAGTACTATGGCTAATTACTGCTTCCAGTTAATGCAAAAAATGAATTTAGTAGGATTGCCAAAAAGATGAAAGAAAATTTGGGAGACTATTTGTCTCTAGCAGCACAAGTTTAATAAAACTGTGTGCTAATAGCCTCACATTTTAATTAAGTGTTTGGGACTTTCTGTGCATATCCCAAGTGTCTTGTACTGTACTTACCATGCTCAGTGATTACTTAGGTTTGAATATATGCTCATTAGAATTCCTCGGAGGTTTAAAATGGGTAGCAGGCCTGTATTTTGACAGTTTGCTCCTTGGGTCTGCAAATGAAGAGTGTTGCACCTCAAAACACGGACCGTTCTGCTGAAGGAAGGGCTTGTTGTAAGCCGCAGAGGCGTGTGCTTTAGACGAAGATGGGCTGAAGCTGACTCATCCGATTTCCTGTCCCTCCTAAGGAGAAAGGTCTGTCGCACAGAACCGGGTGGCTCTGTTCCCTTCTTTGCGAAGCTGGGTATTTGCTTGGGTTCAGCGGTGAAATGTTGGAAACTTGTAATCCGTCGAAGAGCAGGAGTAGCTGTGCTGGGTACAGGGCTTGTAACGTCAGACATCCCTGCGAGGAGTGTGATGTGGCTGGGGGCCTGGAACCCGTAAAGAGAGAAAGCAACCCTGCGGGCTTCACCTCCCTCGGCAGCCCCGTGGGCTGACCGCTGGAGCGCCGGGCTAGGGGTCTGCCCGTGGCTGTCGGCTTCTGCAGGGTTCAGGTCACTGCCTGGTGGCAGAGGGTGCGCTCTGATCTGCATTTGCAGCAGTTAACATCTCGGGGGGGCTTCTGGGCGCACGAGAGCGGTGTGGTGACCACCGGGGATGTTTCTGTGTCTTGGCATGTTGTGTCCTCGGGGGAGGGAGAGGCAGCGGGAACGCGGTGGAGATGCTGTAATGCTCGCAACGCAATCCTGGGTAATGGCTGGAGAAGAGCTGTTTGGATACTAAGACTTGAAAGACGTAGATCAGCACTGGATTCATCAACACATAACGACGTCAGCGCCCCCCCCATGGCAGATGTACGTTCAGATGGGTAAAGCTCAGTCTGCCTGAAGAAGGAAATAGTGAAGTGCTCTGCCCCGTCTCTTATCTGAAATACCACTCATGCTCCTGAGAGCGAAGAGGTGCAGCTTCTCATGTGGATGAAGATGACAAGTTGCATCCTTGCAAGTGGAGGGCTATATTTTAGGTGAAATAAACAGGGGAAAAAGCTGTTCACAAGCTAGACCTTAAATACGTTAATCTGCTTTACGGCGTATCAGGAATACTAACACGTAATTAAAATTTGCTTTGGCTATATAGGATTACAAAATCAATCTAAATAAATACATAATGTAGTTGTTTGGTTGCATAAAGACCACATGAATGATTCTTGAGTCCTTTGTAGCAGTTAGCAAGAATGGTGTTAGTAGATTTACGATACGTGCCAGAACTGGCATATGGAGCTGTTCTCTGTGCGCGTCTCCCAGCCCTTCGCTGTGGCACCAGCGCTGCGGTGGAGGTGTGCCAGTTCCTTGTGCCTGGTTCCTCAGCACCACGTGCCGTATGGAGAGAGCTTGAGATGGGCCGTGGCGGCGTGCTGGAGAAGAAAGGAGTGGGTGAGGGTAAGGCTGAAGGCTTTAGCTGCAGACCTGCTGCAAACCCTCGTTTCTGACATACGAGCTGACCTGGTAGGTAGTATGAAAAAGACTCACGTGTCTCCGGTAAAATCCTAAAAGCTTAGACCTGCGGAGGAACCTTGTGAACCAAAGGAAGGGAATGAATCTTTTGGCTGTATGGCTGTTTTTTATTTGAGTACAAATGGCTTTGATGAAACTGAGGCTTGAAACAAACTGTAGAAAGAATGCCAAATCTTGTGGTGAAGATGTGCTCTTCCTGGAATGGAAGAGGAAGAATGTCGTCTTTCCAGGCTGTCCTTGGCATCTCCCAAAGTCATGTAGCACATAGTACAAGTAGGCAGCTTTGTGTGCAGTTCGGAGCAACACCACCCCCGTTATTTGCCAAAGCAAGGTATAAGTCTTAATCGGTAAGGATGAGCTTAATGGGTCTGACAGAGCCACATAGAAAACTTGCAGTTAGAAGATCTTTTCTCTTCTTCCTAAGATGATTATACTTTGAAGCAGGCCCCAAACTCTGACAGTCTGTCTTGTCGCACACTTCAGGGCTTCCTAGTCCGGAAAACTCGAAACAGAATTCCATAATGGAGACTATTCTGGCCACATAATAGCGGTCTTGAGTAGGACGGGGATGGAAGTTGTTCCCACGTGGCAGAGCGCAGCCTAGCCCCCTCTCTGGGGTTCTCCCTTGCCCTCTGCGTTGGGGAGAGGTCTGATCACAAAAGCAACTGTTGTGATCTAGATTTCATGTTAAATTTCAGCCGCTAGCAAGGAAAGGAGGCAGAGTTGCAGCAGCTCAGAAAGTATCCTGAAAATCTGAGCAGATTCAGTAGGCTAATGTGGGAAAGGCAGGAAGCCACCGTGCTTGGGCTGAGAGAGGAGGGACAGCAAACTATAGGCACGCAAATCTCTCCTTCCCAGTGCTGTCGATCGAAAGACTACTGTGCGGGCAAATTGCAAAGCAAGCAGTGGGCTGGGGTGGCTTTTTTGTTGTTAATTTTGAAAAAAGTAAATTTAGGCACCTTCTGACGAGGTGAGCACCTATGTTCACTTACTCGGTAAAGTCTGAAAACCGAAATGGAATTGGAGGTGACTGTGGTCTGGCTGTCTCTGTTCCTTAGTCGTTCTAGAATGTGAGAGTAGCTAAAAATAGAAGTAATCTTTCCTCTGGGAAATGGGCTGCTTGGCCTCTGCCCCAGAGGTGGGTGCACTTCACTGGCATTTTAGATTGGTTCACAAAGTCCTCCTGGGGAAAAAAAAAAAATCATTACAGGAATATGAATTATTTATTAGTCCGTTAAAGGTGGAAGGAATTAGTATTTGTGCTTTCAAGCCGTATTACAGGTAATGAGCTGTTGGGATCAGGATTTCGAATGTCGTCCTAATATTGGAAGCTTTCTTTGCCTTCACAGCAAAGTAGTCTTTTTTAAATAAGTATGTGTGTTCACTCCCGCTCTTGCCGGCTTGGTCTGAGCGCTCAGCCCGTCTCTCTTCATTATGCAGAAACTTCTGAGACCTACACTAATGCTGGCTGCAGTTTCTATGCTAATTTAATCCACTTCAGCCTTTTGGTCATTACTATAATTAGAGCGGCTGCATCACTTTGCAAATCTGTCTGCCATTTAAACTAAACACGCTTCTGAGCTTTGCCTTGTTATCCGAGGTTTCTGTTTAGCTGTCGTAATGTTGTTTTTTTTTTTTTAAAGCTGTGTATGATAAAGGGAGAGAGCCTGGCCTAAACTTTGGTAGTGAAGTAATACTACTGGTCAGGGATCCTTAAAAGGTCTTTAAAAACCTGCTTGCATTCCTGCATCTTGTGAGCCTTTCGAAGGGGCAGTTACTGGTTTGTTAATCAGATGTGATGCATCAACAAGCCTTTGTACTGGCCACAGCTTGTTATTAGAGGCTGGCTAATTGTGCAGGCAAGGGGCGAGTGGCTTTCTGAGCTCGGTGTGTCACGCGTTTGGGCAGAGGCTCTTGCTTCCGAGGCTGTGCTCTGAATTCCTTGTGGTGCTGCTTTCAAGAGTCCCAACTCTTGAAATGTAACCATGCTTCTTAAAGCAGCTTCCCAAATGGCAAGAGAAAGAAGCTAGAGAGGAGTTTACGTACAGTTTAGCCCAAGCCCAGGATCGAGCAGCAGCAGAACAAAGTGAAGAGCAGTATCTGCACTTCCAGACGCTGACAGAACCATCCTGACCTGACGGTCCTGATCCTCCTGTTTCTCTTCTTCACAGCTGGCATCCAGTGGGATTTTGCAGTTTAATGCAAAAGATACTAAAATGTGGTTTGGGGCACAGGAGAAGATCCCAAGAGAGAAAGATCAGAACAGCTGATATGAGACGACACGCAAGGGGCCATCTTCATAGCTAAGGGAAGATGTTGCCTCACTCAGTTTTACATTATTTATTCTCCACAGAGGATTCAGTTCAGATCTCTGAACCATTCAGTTCAGTTACGTTAGGACTAAAGTTTGGAAGAAATTGAGTTACTAGCTGGAACTCCTGCTTTCGACTCATTCTTGAGACTAATGTTGTAATTCTTACATTGGTCACTTCGTTTCTGAATTCTCCTGGAAATTATAGCTTTAATAAAGGGCACTATGAAACTGCCTCAATAGTTGGCTACTGCATATGAGGAATTGGATGGGTCTTCATGATGATTTCTGTGCTAACTCCACTGTAAAGACACTTAAACTGGTCACACAAATGGACTAAAGGACTGGCCAGCTCGGGGGTCTCTGGCCCGCAGCCCCGACGCTGAAGGGCTTTGTTGTGTTTGGTGGTGCTCGGGGCTGGGCAGCCCGTGGCTCCTCAGCTGTGCCTGACTTCCAAGCAGCTCCGAGCTGGTTCGTGCAGTGAGGAGCAGGGTCGTGCTGCGGTGGGAGGTCTCTGGAGAGCTCGCATGGGGAGCGAGGAGGTGAGCCGGAGGGTGCTGAGGCAGTGTGGGCTTGCTGGGACCCAGCTCTGGTGGGGCTGCTTGGAGGCTGTTGTCATCCCCCACCTGGAACCTCTCCAGAGTTCCTCTGTCCCTCAGCTCTGACATCCGTCGTGCTCATCTCCTGGCCGCAGGAAGCTTTTGGTGCAGGGCTTCTCGGGTCGGGGACGCTGGGGACTCCCTGCCCCTCTGGCAGCCTTGGTGCCTTGGCTGTCTTCCCTCTCCCGCCGCAGACCGCGTCCGTCCTGCGAGGTGCGGTGCTGCTGGTGGTGCACTGGGCTCTCTTTGCTAGGGAGGCACCTCTCTTGGGTTTTCTGTAGTTTGTGTTCTGTAGAAAATCATGTTCTGCCCCTCTTCAGACGAATTTCATGTGGTGTAATAAAAAATCAATTTAGTTTCATTTGTTCATGTCTTTAGTGGATTAGTCAGTTTCTGATGACTTTATATTTATGTTTAAATGACTTCTGTCCATTCACAATACAACAACTACCAGAGGGAATGGCTATTTAGGTATAGAAACACTTATTTCTTTCTATGGCAAGTAACCAATATTCAAGTTGCTTCCCAGCTAAATAACAGAATTTGTGCTGAAATGCGCTATAGCGTGTTAACTGCTCTGCCACATCTGGTCCCGGGCACTGCCTGCCTGTGACAAGAGGAGCAGCTACTGCACACCGCTGCCTTACTCTGGCATCTGGGAGGGTTGTTCCTGGTCACCATGCTGATTAAAAAATGTACCCTGAAGTACAAAGACTGGAAGCCCAGGCAAATTTATTTCTGCTCTTGTAACTGCAGATGACGCTTGCATATAAGGAAGCACGAAGTGCAAACATAAAAGGTTTGTCTTGGAAGCGACTGTCCTAGATACTACGGTAGACACAAATGTGGTGCGTCTTTAGGGGTTTCACTGAAGAGCCTGATAGTGAGCTAAGCTCCCAACAGTCCAGCATTGTTTGAAAAGCTTTAATTGGAGGGAAGCCGATAAAGCTGCATCTTTGGCATGCGGAGCAAGTCAGGGTGGGCTTTGAGCAGCTGACAGGGCAGGGGTTCGGTTCCAGTGGTACCTTTCCTTTGTCAGCACTAGCTTTAACTGGGAATGGTGAGGCGGGTGCCCAGGGCCATGGGGAAGGACACGCGCTGAGAAGGGGACCGCAGGGGACACTGTAGACCCCTCTTGTATGGGTGGGGAGAGGAGGCGGAGGAGGAGGCGGCTTGGTTGCTGCACCAGGCTCTTGCAAGGCTAGTGCTGCTCGTGGAGGCAGGGGCTTTGCAGAGTGTGTCCTCAGGTTGCTTCCTCTTGCCGCAGCCTGGTGTCCGAGGGTCCGGCAGGGTCTCCCCAGGAGTTGTTTTCTGGGGGTTGGCTCAGCTGGATGCACTTCTGATCAAGCTTGCCATTGTCTTGTTCCTACCCGCTCTGAATGAGGCTGTTTGGCTGTCAACCAGTCAAATAGCTAAAGGGGAGCACTGCACAGATTTTGTGGGTAAAACTGGAATAAAGCTTACATTGAAGTGCAGAATAAAACTTTATATTAGCAGAAGTAACACAGCCGGTGTTGAATGGCACCGAAGCACTGGCACAGGGTGCTCTTACGACCAGTTTCATGTCCAGCACAAAGGTAGGTTGCTCCTTGAGAATAGTTCTCCTGCTGCTGTTTACCAACGGAGTAAAATTCCTGCCCAGAGAAAACTGACTGGCAGTGTAGTGTTCTCTGAAAGGGTGCTTGTTCATAGTCCTGGTCAGCAACCAGTAAGTGTTTTCATGGTCTAACCTTGGACTAATGAATTCAAGAATACACAAGACCTTCTGTCAACCAGCACACATAAGTAGTCTTAGGTGAAGCAGCTGGGACTAATACGGTTTGAAGTGTCTTTAAAATCCATGTCATTTAGAAAACACTAATTTCATTCTGTAGTAAGGAAATAGGCTTTTTAAACTAACTTTTTTCCTTTTCTCTTCCTGCAGGGAAATTCAGCTCCTGCGACGATTACGGCACAAAAATGTTATCCAGTTGGTAGATGTATTATACAATGAAGAGAAGCAGAAAATATATCCTTTTTTCACACAGTTATTAATAAGGTTTGAATTCCTGTTGTTCTCTGCTGTAGTGCTGAATCATTATAGTTCTGCTTTTGTTAAGTCCCTTTTGAATGTTTCTTAAGCTTAAAATTGCTTTCACTGGTATTAAACGTACTGCGTGTCTGGAATACTTTCCACGCGAGTACATTTTCTTAAGTTTCCCAGTTAGGAAATGAAATATTGCTCGCAGGTTACAGATGCAGGGCTGGGGCGGGGGAGAACTGACCCTCAAATACTGTGTTTTATTGTGTGACCTCAGAGATGAAACTCAGCAACTCGGAGATGAAAAAAGAGCTGTGGATCTGTAATTTCTAACCTCCTGTCCTAGCTGTGGTATACGTTAGTGCTTTTTTCCCTGAAGATGGACCTTTTATTGTCTATGCTATGTGAAATCAATTTTTGTAATGCTTTTTCCTTTAAGTCCTTGGCAATGGTTTAGGTATTTTTTTTCTTTCCCTCAAAAGAAGAGAAAATCTACTCGTTTGCTGGCATCCAGACGCCTGCAACTCTCTCCTTCCCTTTGGAGGGTCTGTGCTGCTGCAGTGCTACCTTTTCTGGGGGCGGTTGGTATGCTTTGCTGCTGCTTATCCTTAACAAGACAAGAGGAACTCCCGAGCCCGCCCAAGTTGTTTGTGTGAAAGTCCCTTGTGATAGTGCTTTAAGTGACCGAAAGCTTCTAACAGTCAGGAGAGGCTGAAAGCATGTTGTCCCTGTGAGATCTACAGCCCAGCTTCTCGAGACTAAACTGGTCAGTTCTCGAATCGAAGCTGTGGCTTGTGATCTTGGTGCATCTTTCAGAGTTGAACCTGTTACTCCAGCGCACTGTGTCCCCCAAGTATGCACAGACACGAACCACGGTAATTACATGCCTTAACTTGCAAGCGAGTAGCTGGATTTCTAATGAGTCTGCCCCACTTAAAGCGCACTTTGACTTGAACCAGTTTGTGAGTTTATTGAGCTGATCTGTTGTAGTACATGTTATAAATGGTTGCTTTTATTTTTGACAAGTGTTTTCTAAATACTGTCTTCCAATTACAGTACTTCAGAAAATGGGTAATTTGTGTGCTTAATTAGAACAAATACTCTGCCACCAAATCATTAGTATAAAAAAAAGCATGACAACTTTTGCTTGTGTTTTGTAGCCTTAACAGACCGAAGGGACAGCAATTCAATTACCGCCTATAGAAAGATGATACCATTTAATTAATAAGAAGCTGGGCTGCTAAAGGGGAAGCATGGGGAAAAAGAGCCCGAGAGAGACCTCATGTGTCGGTAACAGGTGATGACAACCCAAAATGGTCATTCAGAAATGTGACCTCTCTAAGCCAGGAAGAATGTTCCTTGCTTTATTTTCTGAACAGTAGCGTTTGAAAAAGAACAAGTTGTTTTTCAGTACTTTCCCCTTGCAAGTATAGGTTGACTTGACTATTTTTATCTGCTTCTGCACTTTTTGTTTCCGTAAGTGCTTACTCTGTGCATGTGAGTAGCAATAACTGGAGAAGTTTGTTTTCGCTGGGACTGGGAGCAGGAATTCATCCATGATCATGTTCTTTTTTAACCTTTCTCCAGCTTCTCATTGGCGCTGCTGGTGCCTGTGCAGCATGTCCGAGGATGTGGCAGTACAAATGCTTGTGCTGCCACATGGTAAACAGGTTTGGGAACAGATCCAGCTGAAAAGGAACTTTCTCTTGGGCTGGCTTCTCTGTAGGTCAGTTCTCTTACTCGTTTCACTGTGTAGTCACGCGCGTACCTGTAGTAGTGCCTTGCAGGAGGCAATGCAAGATGAAAGTTGAGTGGGGTATCAGGGAGGGATGTCAGCCTTCCCCCTTACTAATAAAAAGAAAGTCCTCATTTCCAGAATAACCATCGTGGCATTTGAAATTGGGCCCGTAGAAGAAGGAAGGATTCTGTTCTCACCTGAGTTTTCTGTTGCTGATAGCTGAAGCCTGCAGTTCATTTCTATGTTTATACTTGGGAAGATGGTGTTTTAACAACCTACCTGCCTAGTCAAAGCCTTCAATGATTTTCTTGGTAAAGGGAAAGCTGTGATGACTGGATTAAAAATACCAACTACGCTTAGTATTTAATGGGCTGCTTTGATGACCTGCCGTGGCTGGGAATGCAGGGCTGGTGATGAATGGAGAACTAATCCAGGCAGAAAATAAACCCAGTTCAATAAGCAGCATCCCAGCTGGCACCCTCTGACAGCTTCTGTTACCAGTATGTGCGGTTGTGCGTGGGAGCAGAACCCTATTGATTAGAAGAAGTGAGAGCCGCAGTCTTCTTGGGGCACCTGTAATAGATCTGCTTCAGCCTAAAATTTGTACTCTAATCTGGCCGATCAACCAGAGATGGATCAGTTACAAAAGAAGGGGTGAAAAACAGTCTGGCAGCTAACGAAACCAAAATCAGACTGTCCTTTTGGAGAGGAGAACGAGAGCTGCGTTTTGCTTCCTGGGAGCTAGTCTGTATAATGTACTGTTGGTATTATTCTCTTGAAGGCGGGAGAGTTGATGCTTTCCACGTCACTGTGATATAAGTTGTTCACAGATTTCTTCCGGAGTAAGAAAAGGTAGGAATGAATTTTGGGAGCTCTTCCTGCTGTTCTTGCCTCTACTGATTTACTGGGTGGCATTGTGCCCATCATAAAATCTTGCAGTATTGTAACATCCCTCTGAAGAGCAGCTCATATGGGGAACGTAGCAGTAATTTCATGAGTTTGCACGGTGTTTTGAGCTCCTGGATAGAATGTGCTGCACAAGGGCAACACAATCTTTAGCACCGATCCCACTTAAAGCACAGGTCATCTCTTTAAGCCTCTCCTGCCTCAAGAGTTAAGGTGGCATCCTGGGACATAAGCAACTTATTTTAGGCTTAGGTTAAGAAGGCATCTGCCAGGAATAATTAGAGTGACCAAAGAAAAGCTTTGTGTTACTGGAGAACACGGGCTGCCTGAGAGTCATGTTTTTCTCTGCTCTTTATCTTGAAGGTGCACTCCCTTGGCAGAGCCACCAGATGTCTCAGGGTCTGTTCTTGGAAGCCCCTCTCGGCGCACAGTCTGCCTTTAAAAGCCCAGGGAGAGGAGGAGAACAGAGGCAGTTATTGCTTTAGGCAGTTGTCTAGTTTCCATTGTTTGGCCCCAACGTTAAAGCTTAAGGAGATGAAAACTAGAATATGCTGCAAGGGAACAAACGCTAAAAAGTGCCACCAGTTCTTGGCATTCTGTCGTAACTTTTTTTATCCATGCAGTTTCAAAAAAAGCTTTCCAGCTGTCTAGAGATCCTTTCTCCCACTACTGAAATACTACCATGGGGGTGGGGGTAAGCAGCGGCCGTTAAGGAGTGCATATAGCCGTATCGTTTTGGGGCAGGAAATTAAGAATAACAGAAACTTTGGGGAAGGTGCTGGGCGCTCGCTGTCATGTCAAGTGCAGAGCAGCCAGGATATTGGGAGAATATGCTACAGCCTACAGCTCTTCTGCCAGGGGTTTCCTAACTTTCTGTGGCCACTTCAGAGTATTATCCTGTTTCTGTCGTGCTTGTGAGATCTCCAGCTTAATTTCTGTGGAGTTCGCATCCTGTTTCGGGTCTGATCACGGAGTTGCAGCTGGTCATTAAGCAGAAGAGTTTTCTTGTGGGCTCTTTGCCCTCTCCTGTCAGGCGGCTGGAGGGAGGTGGGTACCTCGGGAGGCGCAGCACAGCTCAGGCTCTGCCTCTCCGGTGTCTCTGTACCAGGTAACAGGACTGCCTGCGCGGCAGCTCTCCAGTTGCACCGGAACGGGGCTGCAGCCCTCGCACAGCAGTTGCCTGGGAAGTGTTTAACCTTGAAGCTTCCTTAACTCTGCCTTCACGTATATGGTGATGGAGTACTGTGTGTGTGGGATGCAGGAAATGCTGGACAGTGTCCCAGAAAAGAGGTTTCCAGTTTTTCAGGCTCACGGGTAAGTACGGTTTTGTTCTCTAGGCTACGTTAGCCTCTCACCACTGTGCTCTCTTGAATTCAAGAGTACATTTTACTCTGTTGCTTAGACTGCTGGCTGCACTTTAAAGTAAAACCAGCTTTGTGTAATAACTGCATCTTCTACACCCACTGAAAAAATTAAAAACCAATGAAGTGGTGGCAGGGGCAGCCCTTAGATTCTGGGAAGAAAAACCATCTTCCTATTGAATTTTCTGTTATTTTTGTTTTGCATCACAAGATACGTGACAACCCTTCCTGGCCCCTTTCCTACAGCTCTGGCCTTCAGCAAAGAGGGCTGCAGTGGAGGAATCCGTGAGGACTTGCCCTGTCTAAATGGAGGCAAGCCATACAGTTTGGTGTCAGAAAAAGGATTAAAGGTCTTTGGATGGATTAAGGATTGGCAATATCCAACATGATCTGTTAGCTTGTTTAGTTAGTAGATAGGATAAGCTGAATCCCCTTTCACTCTGCAAGTAAAGGAACTTTAGAATTCTGGAAACAGAAGCAAGAAGATTGTTGTGTATACCAAATCAGTGTAGACCAGCAGATCTGTGGTAACCGCATAATTTTACGGTCATTTTCATTTTGTTTGCAGAAGGTGTCTGAGATTACAGATAGCCTAAGTGAAATACAGGCACATGAAGTCAGGTATTATTTCTGGATATTAGGAGATAAAAAAACTTGCATGTGCAATTGTTGCTAGGCTGTCAACACGCAACACTTAGTACGTTACAGTAGTGGCCCGTCCATAGTCTCTGACCATAAGTACAGCAAAACACTCCTTTCTGCTGGCTGAAGGAAACTTGCTAGCTTAACTTAGCCTAGACTAAAGCGGGTGTCAGAATTAACTATCAGGTCTGCACCAGCGTGGTGCTCAGCACTTACAGAATATGCAGACTTGTGAAGAGTGCTTTGGTGTGGAGGAGCCCAGAGTCCGAAGTGGTTAGCACGCTGCTGCAGAGCTCTGGCAGGTAACTTCTGACTCTGTCAGAAGATTAGGCAACGTTTCTTACACAGCACAGTTCAATCTCAAGTTCTTTATCAAATGTAAATGTATTTCTGACTTGTGTCCAATAACAGCACTCTTTGCTTTATGTATTATCAGTAGTTCACACACTCTTATTCTATGGAAGTGCTTGACATTTTTTTTCATCTAACTCTTTCTGCAGGTACTTTTGTCAGCTTATAGATGGCTTAGAATACTTGCACAGCCAAGGGATTGTCCACAAGGATATAAAACCGGGGAACCTCCTGCTAACAACCAATGGGACACTAAAAATATCTGATTTGGGCGTAGCAGAGGTATGTGAGAAGTGCAGCAAAGTCAGGAATGTGGGAAGCGTGACATTCTAGATTTAGGTCACCTTTGTGGTGTCAATTGATTTATTGTGCATTTAGGCTTTTGTTCTGTTAAACTTGCAGAGTGCTCTAGAGTGACTCTGAATATTTATTGCAATTGGCAAAATGTTTTTGTTGACAACAGCCCGAAACTTCCATCCAGGAAGAATATAGGCAAAGACAAGTTAGACAAACCCAGAAGTGTGGTGAAATGGCGATAAGCTGCATAACCTTACCCTTATTATATGAAGATTGTCTTAGCTAGGTAGGAGAGGTGCAAGAATTGTCACTGTTGGCATGTAGTTGCTGTAGTGGCATGTTCTCGTGATATGTAAGTAGATGTTTAGTAGCAGAGTTTTCCCCTTTTATTGCCCAGGTGAAACTTTTCTAACAGTTACAATTTGTCTGCCTTGAAAGTTTGAAATTAATCGGTCTCTTCTGCTGCAGGCATTGCATCCGTTTGCAGAGGATGACACGTGCAGAACGAGCCAAGGGTCGCCAGCATTCCAGCCACCAGAAATTGCCAATGGCCTTGACACCTTTTCAGGCTTTAAAGTAGACATCTGGTCCGCAGGGGTCACGCTGTAAGTGCCCGTGCAGCACCCAGGCATTGCAATTAAAAAATTACAAGCCTCCAAAGAGCTCAGTAGTGTGCTATCTGCTGTCATTGCTGCTCTTCTGTATGTTGTTGGGGGAGCAGGGAGGGTGTATGTGTGTTGATCGCTCCTTTGGATGGGTGTACGTTCCCCAAAGCGCTTGTAATTCTGAAGAAAGTACTCTTTAATGTCAGTGAGTAACTGCCAGCCATTTCTCAACATCAGAGATGCACAGCTACTGTAATAATAGAAACCACAAATATCTCTAGTATTTATTTTTAAGTTTCTTCTATCCCAGCCTGTCAGGGAGATGTCTTGGTGGTTTTGACTCATGTGAATGAAGAGGCTGTGATAAAGGAAAGCTAAGTTTAAATAGTCATTCCAAATACTGTCAAATATTCATCTTTTACTTTCCTCTTGGCTTCTTTTGGTTTATGTAGTCACAGAAGAACTGAGCACCTGTTGTGGGTGCTTTTTCTCATACAGCTTCTCCTTCTGCCTTTACAGATACAACATTACAACGGGTCTATACCCCTTTGAAGGGGATAATATCTATAAATTATTTGAAAACATCGGGAAAGGTGACTACACAATTCCAGAGGATTGTGGTCCTCCACTCTCAGACTTATTGAGAGGTGAGTCTCCCAACTGACTCTAAAAGGACGGGTAAACACTGTAGGTGCAACAAATGCTCAGCTTGCATGGTGCCAGGGGAGAGCTTCATTCCAAGTATCCTGTGAAGATAGAGAATCCTGTTAGAAAGGGAGGTTATGCTTACGAACCTTATGATAAGACTTTGAAAGATCTTTAACACTGATGTTTTCCTGAGTTACACTAAACCCTGGATGGGTTGCAGGCAGTACTCTTTATAGAATTCGTTCTTACATTGTTTCTTGTGCTCTGGGAAGCTTTTAAACCTAAAGACAAAGCCCACAAGAGATTATATTTAAAATGGCATCATAGCATTGACAAGGGTTTTGCACGTGAGCTCTCGATTAAATTCCTTGCCCAAGCTTTCTATAATGTGAAATACTGAGTTCTCGGGTTCTGCTGCCCTTCCTCATCAGCCTCTGCTCTGAATTTATTTGTAACAGTCCCCGTTGTTGTCTCCTTCGCCCCAAATTTAGAGTTGCAAGGATATTGGAGCAAAGTGACTGGTGCCTGCTTTCACAACAGGGCTGTGGTAGAAACAGGAGTAGCACTTTCTGGGCAGGAGGAGAGGGTTGTGGGTTTTGTTTGGGGTTTTTTTTTGTTCCTATCACTTACTTGCAATAGTTCGAGGTTATATGTTGAACAGTCTCTACTTTTGAAAGCTGAATAGTCAGGGCAGCAGTGATGCTGTGCCTAGCAGCCACCTTAGGGATGTCCGTTTGGCAGAGAGAGGATGCGATTCCAGCAGGTGGGAGAACCCGACCGGACTGCTGCCTCGCCGGTGTGGCAGTGCTCCCCAGCCCTCCGCACGGGCTTGCTCTCCTTGCTTTATCTTCAGCAGTTTGTGAAAGGTCAGACCTCAAATACGAAACGCTGCGCTCTCGTTTCAAGTTTATTTTTCTGGTTCTTGTGCTACGCGGGGTTGGGAGGTTAGTGTGGGTGAAGGGCTGTGGGGCACTGCGCAAACCGAGTCAGCTTCCTCCTGTCGACAGTGTCGTCAGGTCTGCTCGTAATACGGGTGTTATCGCTAAACCGGGGGGTGTGTACTGTGCTGTGTCTTCTATGGGGTCGCGGGGCTGTTGCAGTTTGCAGCTAGCCAAAAGGTTAACAGTTTCGTAGCATTTTATGGCGGCACTTCATGCTACAAAGGGCGTCAGTTGTGCCTCCGCAGGAAAGGCTGTGTTGCCCGTGGGCTCCCGGCTGCTGCCTGGACGGCTGCGAGGAGCTGCAGCTCCAGCCTGGACTCGCTTTCTTGCCCTGTAGGGTCACCTCCGCTGCGGGCTGTGGCACGCTGCGGTGCTGGGGATGCGGGTGTCCTCGCTCGGTGCCGGCTGCGTGCCGGGCGGCGGCGGCAGATGGTGCTGTCTGTCCGAGCTCTGCCTGCCGCTGCCTCCGCTGGGGCTCCCCTTGGCCACCCGCCGCCGAGGAGCTGCCAGACCCCTGCAAGCCCACTCGGAGGAGACTATTTTAGCTTATCTGGCCCCATGCCGATTATGAAATAAGTTATTTCCATGTGTTTCAAAAAGCATTAACTAGCTTTAACAGCTTTCAGGAAGCATTGCATAAGGCATAGCTTCAAACTGCACTGAGCACAGCTGGTACCTCGGCCGTTCTGCGGAGACTAATGTGGCTGCTGATGACGGCCCGGCACTTCTGACTGGTGTCAGCATCCGCCTGCCCCAGGGAACCGTGTCCTGGTCTACATGTGGTGTTTGATTTGTGAATGCTAACTCAAAACACGGCCTTTTTTTATGAGCTTGGGAATTGCCCAAATGGAGTAAATCCCGTGGTCCATCTGGACTGGCAGCCAGTCTTCTAAAGCATCCAGCAGAAATCATTTGAGGTTTGTGATAAGCCTCTCAGCTGCACTTAGTGTTGTCCCCCGGGGAAAATGAGTGTGGTGGTTGTTTCTCTTTTCTTGTCCTGGGGATATCGATAGCTTGAAATCTTACGCTTCATTAGCAGAATAACTCCCTTTTTAGTTCTCTTTCCATCCCCTGGATGAGACCTGGAGTCAGAATCTCCTACTCTTCCTTCTGCCCTATTTTAAATGGAGGAGCCTCGCACCTGATGCCCTTTGTCCAAAACTGTCCATCCCTGCCAGCCTGTGTTGCTTCCTTCATCCTACCCGCTGTCTCTCTTCATCCCTTCTGTGTTTGAACACTACAGAGATGCAAGTCGGGTGTGTTTGGTAGGCAGAGGAGCTTGCCCAGGGGCAAGCGTTTCTCTATAAAATTGGACCTTTTCTTCCAGGATGGTGGGAAGCCCTAAGGATTCCTTTTACCGTTCTCCCTCCGTCCCACCTGAGAACACTCTCCCACCCCTCATCTTGTCGTATGCACCTGTGACACAGTAAAAGCTGGCAAAAACTCCTGATACTATCCTTGTTTGACTTGACACACTTCACTTTTTCTGGTGGTTAGAGTACCCAGTGGACCTGAGGGGACTGAATTACGGAGGGGGACTGCCCCGGCTCCTTCCGCGCTGTGGGGGCCTGAGCATCTCCACAGCCCAGCAGAGAGCAAGGCGTCTGCTGAAGATGAGGGCTGAGCCTTGCAGTGGTGGTGGTACTACGTAGCTATGGTGACAAAACCCGAATGCTTTATTTAGTTCAGGCTTTTCCTCCAGAACATCTGCATTTCCTGGTAGGTGCCCGGTACTTCTGCGGCAGGTTGAAACTGAATCAAAAGCCTGCAGATCAGACGTTGTCAATGGCTGGCTGATGCTTTTATATGAGCAGCACAGACACCCACAGCTCCGCTATCTCACCAGAGACTTTGTTTCGCCTTTGCATTGCTTTTAAAAGACTCTTAAAGCACTCAGGAGTGCTGCAAGCATTTGTTCTGGTTTTATTGTAAGGAAGAATTTGGTTTGCTGCAAAGTGCTTGTTTCCTCTCTGGCTGTAAGTGCTGTGTTGACCACAGTACTGGTCTGGCTGTGAAGCAAACACTGGAATACACTTTTTAAGGCTTTTTCTGTTCTTCAATTGGCTACTTTTTTTAGTGTTTTTATCACTTCCCCCCCCCTTGAGCTTGTTTTTATTTCTTTGTTCCTCTTTCCAGATGAAGCAGAATTTTAGAGGACTTAAAGCTTCTGTGATATTTGAATTGTAGAGGCTTGCATGACAGTGTATTTCAACAGATTAGTTGAGATGCTGCTCCTCTTTTTGTCTCCCTAATCAGGGATGAAGCTTTATTTATACTCTTCACTGGTGGAAAAGAGAAGGGCTAGTACTGTTGTGGCTTCTGTGTGTACAGTTAGTAAAGATGTGTCAGAGTGGAAGCATTTATAAATAGCCTTAAGGTTCTTCTGTCACCATCTGCACATGACTTATCAACTTGTGTGCAGTTTGCTTCTGGACAAGAAAAATGCACAAGGTCAGCTTTTCTTTCTCGTTTTCTAATACACTTTTACTGAAAGAGAAAGCTCTGAGACTGCAGTCTCTACGTTCAGCATCTGGATTTATTTCCAGGCTCTGCTACAGACTTTATGACCAGGGACAAGTTGGTTGGTTTCTCAGCGTTTTGTTTTCTCGCTTCTGTGTAACTGCCATGACCCCATTACAGGGACGGTGAGAGGATGTGTACCCTGGTGACAGTGGGATGCTTTAATTCTGTAGTAACAGGGAGTCCCTGGAGCCAACAGGCAGGCAGGCTGGTGTCAGTAACCCGTCCAGCGGCAAGTCTTCTGCGTGTCTTTGATCAAAGGCTCAAGGTCTGCCTGCAGAGGGAGTTTATGGTCAGAACGCCTGGCTGTGCTTGTGGATGATGAAGGAGAGGGAAGTAGTCCTGTCTCATTTTACAAATTGGACTTGTCCTGCTTTTATATTGGTTGTTTTAAATGTTGATACGAGATGGAGACTCTGAAGTGAAATCCAGCTTGAGTTCGTTAACTCTTGCTGTTAAATTTTTTCCTGCTTCTCAAACAACATACCTAAGATTGCACTGTCTGCCAAAAACTAGATATTCTGCCACATGATATAATGCTATGTTTGTTCAGGATTATTGGAGTGTGTGGGCTGGAGTCTGTAAAGGAGCTCAAGACAGGTTCGTGGTCTCTAGTTTCCGGATTGCCACATGACATCATTTGAAAGCTGTTTGAGACTGCCGGCGTGCCCTAATGGGCACAATATGCCATGTATGGGCACAGCGAATCCATCTGAAATACCACGGGAGCAGAGGTTTGCGAGTTAGGCGTCCTCCTGAAGAATCGCCCTGTTCCAGTGTGTCTCATCTCTACTCGCAGATAAACTGCATGCAAATCTTTACCGTAAATGGTAGAGAGTATGTGTGGTTACTGTGGGCAGACACTCTCAGATGACTTGACTGGTGAATAGTACATGATGTTTTGTCTTGACGAAGTCTCTTTTCAGTACAGGACTTCAGCCACAGAGCTGCCATGAGTGAGTCACAGAGCTGAATGCATGAATGTACATTTTTGGTGACTGGACTTTCCGTTTTATTTCAAACATTGCCCAAAGTGCAGTCTTATTTCATTGAAGTAAATATTCTTTGTTCTCAATCATCTTCTTTATGCCTTTTTAATTGCTTGAGAACCATACAGCTCTCTGCACCATAGCTATTTCTAACTGGTGCTGTTAGGCCTCTTTTAATAATTTACCTTAAAACTTTATCCTCTGCTTGTACCAGTCTCATCTGGTAAATGCCTTGAATTTCTTTGTTAGCCTGGTCATTCCTTAAACTATTTGAATTGCTGCGTGTTTATTTTTCTCTTTGGTCAGAGCGAGCTGCGTATGAGGGTGCTCCAGCTCCTCTTCTGCAGCGCCCTAGTGAAATTAATCTCACAGTGAAAGCACAAGAGCTGTGAGACAGTCCCACTGCACTTCAGATTTCTATGGAGAGTTTCTAGTTGTATCTCCTTGGATGTGCAGGAGTTTATCCTGAACTCGATGATAGCAAGCTGGATTCCAAAATCAGCTTGAAATGTGGTCTTTAAATAAATTGGGGGCGGTGGGGGAGTGTCCTGACCTGCCTGTTTCTGATTACACGAATAAGATAACCTAGGCAGTACTTGCTTTGGTGTCTCCTAGACTTCGTGTAAGATCTCTTTGCAGTCCTATTTCTTTAAAAAAAAAAAAAAAAGCCAACACATTTGGGCAGCTCAGCTGTGAAACTACTCTCTAATAATCTTATTAATAGGTCATTTAATTAGGTGTGAGATTTTTTCTCTGAACCACCTTCCCAACTCGTTTTCCAATTATTACTTCTTTTCTTGTAAGGTGAGGAGAAATTATGTCTGAACGTGAGAAAACCCCTTCACTGCAAGGGTGGTTGAGCACTGGAGCAGGTCGCATAGCGACATTGTAGAGTTCCCATCCGCAGAGACATTCGAAACCCACCTGGACACAGTCATGGGCAGGCTGCCCCTGCTTTGAGCAAGAGGGTTGCACTAGGTGATCTCCAGAGGTCACTCCCAACCTCAGCTGTTCTGTGGTTCCGAGAAGGCTGCAGGGACTCCTACGGACGCATGCTGGAGGCCCAAAGAAAGGAGGGATGCACATTGCAAGGACCCTTGTTGTGGAGAAAGTCACTGATAAAGGCTGTGTTCAGTGTTAAACTGATAATTTATTTTTTTTTAAAATGTAAAGGAGTTTGTTTTGTAGTACTCGCTGAAAAAACGAGGGCTTTCTCCACCATCAGTTCATTAACAATGGCGAAGGTGAGGAAACAATTTGGAATTAGCCCTGCAAAAGCACCCAAATGTGGTGTTACAAACGTTGCAGCACTTTGCAGGACAGCAAGATTCAGGATCAGATCCCTTGTCTGCTGAAGAGGGTTCAGCCGTATCCTCCCTTCTCTCACCCTTACGGTGAGACCGTCTCAACGTACACTCTCAGTGCTGTTCCTCGGTAGCAGACCTAGCGGCTGAGCTGTTCAGCTTTTAGCGCTCTGTCTGGCATTAATCACCTCCTGCCACGTATGGTTTTGGTCTGTAGCTGCAGCCTGGGCTGCTGGCTGCTTGTTTGTAGGGCTTTCGCCTATTCAGGGGAGAAGATACCCGAGATAAGGAGCCACTCTCAAGGTTTAGAGCTCTTGAGCAGGGAGCTATTGCTGTCGCGCCAGTCGAGCTCAGCTGTATTGTGGTTTTTATGGTCTCAGTAAGGCAAGCAAAAGTTTCCGGTGTGCTCTGTCTAAAGTGCTCTGGAGAGTTGGGCTCTGAAGACTCCAGTGCCTTGAGTTTATGAGGCCAGGTGCCTGTGATGCACTTGACCTTCTCTAGCCTGGAGAAGTCTTCCCATGTTTCTTTAACCTACTTCATAGTGATGTAATGTGGATCAGTAGTGACCCCATCTGCCTTAAAGCTATTAGTGCTGCCATCAGCGCTGATAAACCTTTACAAATTGCCACAGCAAACTGTATTTTGGTTTCTGGGGGGAAAATAACTTCAGTCCTCTGCGCTATACTTTTCTTTGCCCATATTCATTACCGTTAGTAATGTGATACAAACTGAACTGACAAGGAAGATGTTCCGGATCAGCTTTTGTTATCGCATGTGCTGTTGGTGATGCATCTCTTCCGTTACCTTTGTTCAACAGTACTGCAGAAACTCATCTGCAAGGCCCTTGCAACTTCTTACTTGAACTACAATGTCTCTTTCCAGACCTCTCTTCCTAAGTGTGCATCCAAATGTATCTCCTGTCCTTGTAATGTACAGAGTGAGACTTTGTTAGCATTCATTAGACGCGTATGTTCTTGGAACCTTCATTGGAGAGTATCTTGGATGCTGCTGGCTGGGGCTTATTAGGTCCCATTGGTCAGTTTCTGAAGAACTCAACAAAACTTGCTACTTCCCTTCTGTTGAGTTTTGAAGCTTTCTAAGACAGTGGAGCAGAGTGGGCATCTCGTGAGTCTGTTTAAGGAATCCACCTCCCTCTCTCCTAGACAGACTACAGATAAGCTACTTTTCCTCTCCCCACTCTTCTCACCCCCACCCCAGTTGATGATGCCAAGAATCAAACTCCTGGCTAGGGCAAAAGGATGGACAGTAGGATTATTTTTTTGTCGGTTCTCCCCAGCGTTACTTCCAGAATAGAATTTCACTAGACTGGAGTTTCTGGGATGCTGAGCACCTGGATATGTGCTATGCCTAAGGCTTTGGCTCTTCCATGGGGAAAGTTCAATAGCATTATCTGTGAAATGCGAAGTCTTGATGTTCTTTGGCTGGAGACATGCTTGGACATCTGATCCAGGGCTGTACAAGCCTCTGTCCCTGCGGTGTGAAAGAGGGAAAGGTCATATCCACTTTGCAGGTGGGGAAACTGAGGAACAGACTTGATCAGGTAGTCAGCAATGGAGTCGGGATTTTGTGCTGAGCTTCCTGTGACTGATGCAGCAGATTCTTCCTGGAGGTAAAGGCTCCTTAAGCTGCCATGAGGACTGGACACACCAGTCGCTGCTGGGGGCGGGAGGTGGGAGGGAAGGGTAGAGCTTTATGCTTCCTGTCTTCAACTTGGCTGAGAGCATCTGTGATCACACCTGGACTTTTTTTTCCTTCTTTTCAGGGATGCTTGAATACGACCCAGCCAAGAGATTTTCAATACAGCAGATAAGGCAGCACAAGTGAGTGTTCAGCTTCTTCCTATTAGTCATTCTTTTTCTGCTTCTTATGCTAATGTACCTGTGCTATTGCTCTCAACTCATTTTTCCTTTTGACAGCAGACACATGGAAGTCACTAGATATCCTTCCTCCAGCTCTGCTGGAGCTCTGGCAACCTCTACTTGGTTTTTTTCCTCCTATTAGAGCATCCGGTTAAAGCATTTGAATTGCTAACCGATAAATAATGAATATGTTGAAAATATGTTTCTAGCGTGACTGGTTCTTGATAATTAAGGGTTCTGGATAATTTTTTTCAGAGGTCAGCCAGTACTAATGGAGCAGAAGAAGAGGGGTTCCTTAAAGCTGAGTTATTGAACTAGGACTGTTTAGTGATATGTGTTAGTTCTGGTTTTCTGGACAGCCTGGTGACAGAAATATCCCTTGGTACTTGCTCCATATGGAATCAGTATGTGGAGAAGCATTCCAGGACAATAGGAAATTTTTTTTCTTTCTCTTTAATGTCATACTCCTCCCTCCCCCATATCCCCCCCTTTATCCTTGCCATTGTCTGAGGGGGGGGAAGGCCCCGTTATCTCTGAGGGTTTTTTTTTTTTTTAAAGGATCTGTTTGAACATGCTGCCTCTGAGCAGAGATTTCCTGGGCGGATAAAAGTACAAGAACAAAAAGCATCATAAGGATGCTTCATCACGGAGGCTGCATTAGCTTATCTCCTATTTGAATAGGAAGTGCTTTTGAGGACACACAGAGCTGCCTGCTGGACCGCAGCTGCGCAGCAGAGGTCCTGCCTACAAGCTTGCCCAGAAAGCTTTTGGGAACCTTGTAAAAACAAGGCTCTGATCCTGGAAGGTGATGGGCTTGCTTTGTGCTGCCTGCAGGCAGGAAGGGCACTATTTTCTTGTTGTTTCTGGAAAAAAACCAGCAGTGGTAGCCATGTGCTGTCAGATGATGATCCCTGGTAGATGTTATGGCATGGGAGGCATCTGCAGGAGCCACAGAACAAAACTTGACAGGCTTGAACTGCACTGGTGTTCTGCAGGGAGCAACTGCGACCTACCCCTGACGAAGATCAAAGAGGCTGGGGAGGCAGGTCTTATGTAGCTGCCTGGTCAATTAATTAAGCAGTCGGGCTGACTCTTTTAATAGTAGCCAAGCACTGTGCATTGGTTGTTTCACTGGGTCTGGGAGATGATCGGAGCAGGCATTCGCTTTTCAAGACTGCCTTTCCCCATGCACATGCCTCCCAGTAATAGTGGCCCATAAAAGAGACTGCTTGGGGCTGGCCTCTTAAATGCTGCGTGGCCGTCAAAGCACCGTATAGAGCTGGTCTTCGAAACAATAGCTCCTGCTGTTACTGACTGTCCTCCCCTCTGCCACTGAGGACTAGGGTGCTTCAAGCTAGACAGCAAAGCACTGTATGCTTTTGTACTTGGTAATGAAGTAGTTCTCCTGTTCATTACAGCTAGTCGTGGGGTGGTGATCAGCTTGCCATGCAGTCGGGCCGATGCTTTGTCAGTAAGCACTGTAAAGAAGCATGGCAGGAATTAAGTCTATGGAGTACATTAGTAGGTGTTGAGAAAAGCACTGAAAGCGCTGTCTTTCCTATCCGTGCTGTGGCTCCAAAGGCTGCGGTGAACTGCCCCTAAGCTTGGGGCAGTGTGGTTGATTCTCATGTGTCACTATCTGCTAGGTATTTGAGCTAGTTATCCAACTCCATATACTTGATTTTATACTTCTCCCATGTGGCAGTGAGTTTTTTGCGTCAGCTTTGCCCAGCTGGAAGCAAAGAGGTTTCTCTAGAGACCCTGCCTGTAGTTAGGAAGCAGGAGAAACTAGAGCAAGCGTGTGGCACGGAGGGCAGTGGCAGATCTCCCATGTTTTCTAGGCTCAGCCTGCCCTCTAATTGTGCACAGCTGCTGGTGGTGAGGCTTTTCATCTCCTAGCACTGAGAGGGGCTGAAGAAAGACTCTACCTGCAAGCACAGGAGCATTTCCAAGGCTTAGTCTCTTATTAGTTTTCTGTGAGCTTAGCCAGTGCTTCTTAACAGGCTTTTCTCCCCTATTAGTAATTGCCTCCTTCCTCCTGCTGTGGCATCCTAATAATTACATCAAGCACAGCAGAGCTTGCAGCCTTGGGCTTTGGATGTGTCTGTCCGTCTCCTTTTTGTGGAGCAGCATTGTGCTAAAGAATCCAGTGTTTGGTTCTCCTGGATTTTCTTTAAATAGAAGAGAAGCTTAGCCCTTATGCTTAACCTGACCCTGATTTTTTTATTTTTTTATTTTTTTTAAATTGAACAAAGCAATCAGAAGGACAGCAGGTAGCCATTCAGATATTGTCGGAGGGTTTTTACAAAGCATTTTAGTAAGAAAAGACTTGATTTCTAGAATCCTTAGATTTCTAGTGTGTGGGGGAGTAATAGTCATTAATGATTTTGGGTTTCTCTACACTCCTGCCACAAAAGCACGTGTTAAGGCACAGGAACTAGACTCTGGAAACATCAAGCGACTTACCCGGGCTGCCCTGCTGAGATGGATACTGGCTCAAACCAGACTTAGCCGGTGCCTTTCCGTGCTGCTGGAAGTCTCCTTTTATGTCTTTGAGCTGATGTTACTGGTGACTTACTCATACGGACAGTCAGGATTATCAAAGCGCATTGGAAATCAACAGGAGTAGCCCCCGTGTCCTGGGCAGTGTTTTCTGCATTGGAGGCAAATGCTGCTAGAACAGGCTTGTGTCAGCACGGTGGGAAAGGGGATGTGTTCCCCTGTCCTGTGGGGAAGGGTGATCCCAAGGGAAGCATCATGGAGCAGGTGTCCTGTGACCGTGGATTAACAGCTCACGCTTCACCTTCCATAAAGGGATGTTTCTTGCTCTGGTAGTGGGATCAAGGATAAAAGGCTTAGTCAGTGGGTCAGGGGAAACACTGAGGAAGTATCGAGTATCTGTGAAGCAACAGAGCTGCAGGAGGCAGAGAAGGCAGCCAGGCATGTGTTTATTGCCCAGCGACGGTAATTCTGCCATTCCTCCTTTATTCTTGTCAGCTACTCCAAATGTTTTCCCCCCCCTGTAGTGGCAGCCCTGTCTGAAGAATGCTGTAGGCAGAGTCTGCTTAGTTTTATACCTGCCAGCTGCCTTCCTCCTCTCCTCACCTCTGTAGCAAACTCTTGCATCAAACTCCTGTTTCTGCACTCCGTTTTAATTCAGCAGGACAAAGCTACGTTCTCTTCTTTGCTTTCAGAGGCTTTTCCAGCCTAGTCAGTCTGTGCAGTGCAGACCTATGAGTTGTAAATGGAAATGAATTAAAACTCTCTCTGCCTGTCATCTAAGAGTTTATGAACTGCCAGGAGCTGACCCCTGAATAACAATGACAGAGCCTTGAAACCTGCTCTTCCCAGAAGGATCTGGGTAGGATGATGTTCAATGGAAAACTGACTTTTAGTTCACCTCTGTGAATATTTTGTACTCTTGGGGTGGGGGCGTGGGGCAGTGAAGAAAAGCTGCCAAGAGCCAGGGAGTTAGCAACCTGCTCCCCACAGATTATTCACCATCTCCTCTCTACCCCATGCTTTTGCTGAAGGGCTTAATGCTCGTATACTGCATTTTGTAACTAATTCACTGACCCTGCTGCAGCACTTAAAGTGATGAAGTGGATGCAGAATTCTACCTCTGTCCCTTGTTTCCAAGGCAACCATCTTGCCTTCCTTCTCCAGAAGTGTCACACTTAATTTGTTCAGTCATAGATACCATTGCAAGAGTTTATAGCAAGACAGGGAAGGCACTTCCACCTTTTATTAGTGGAGGTGCAAATTAACCTGCTGGGCTAGTGTCTCCTACTGACCTCCTGGAGGCTGCCGTGCCACCTTCCCAGGTGCTTTTGTTCACCCCAGCCTCCTCCCCAAGAGGGTCCGAGGGTAGCTGTTGGGTGCTCTGCCATGGAGCCCTTGGAAATCTGTGTTTGATGCTACTGTAGATTCCTTTGCAGGCGCCGAGCGTGCTCCTTGACTTCTGTGCCTGAATTTGAGGGATTGAGAGTGGTTTCCCTTAACCTCTCCTGCAGCATGTATACCGATGGGCTTTTCCCATCCCTTCTCTGTGGTGTCATGCCGTAATCTCCCCTCAGTGGACACACACACAAAAGCCCTCCTCCTTTCCTTTCTTGCCGAGGCCCCTGGGTCTGTCTTCCTTCCCTGTGGCAGGCACATGGAAGGAATCTTCGGATCTTCTACCCACATTCTGCAAATCCATCTCATAATGCAGCTGTGTGTGGCGAGATAAAGGAACGTGAGTCTCCATCTCTCCTTGCAGGAGTCTGAACCGTGACCTTTGGTCCTAGCATCAGCTAGGGGAAAAGTCCTATATATGTTTTGCTAGCGTGTGTTGCCTTTCCCCAGGGCATAGTGATGTGGGCCTTTGTCTGTGAGAGGACTGAATGAAACTGGAAGCGATACTAGTTGCTTCTTGTGGTGACGGTGACCTTCCAGTAAGCTTGAAGCCCTTACATGGTGTCATGGGAGGTGGAGAACCATTCATAACCCATCCTTTCTGGCAGCGTGGAGATCTGCAGCTTGGCATCTGGTTTCAGAGAAAATCGTCCATATACAAAACAAGCAAACTGAAATATTTGTGACCTAGAATGGGAAGTAAATTAGCTGTAAGTATTTGGAAGCTGCAGCTGTGCTTACTGAGTCTTATTTTAACCTTGCTTATACCAGAACTTGAAAAGAGCAGAGTGATGACTTCTGATGCAAAATTCAAGCTTGGAAGCTGCAAACCAGACAGGCTCATTAAGCATTGGTCGACCCAGATTCCTTTTTTCATTCAGTCCTTGACCCTTGCTGTCTTATCTCCCTGTAGGTTATAGCAACCTGTCTGGACGCTACTTCTTAACTGGCAGGAGCACAATTAACACTTGTGCCGCTGCCGTCTGAGTTTGTGCTTCGCAGGCATTCTCTACAAGCTTGCAAAGTAGTAAGAAAGGATCTCCTGAGTACTGCTGCCTTTCAAAGGGCTGGGAGTGGCTACGAAACGTTTCACAGACCAGAGAGGAATCTGCCTCTTCCTGGGGATGTTCTGGACAAGGGGCGCTTTTGAGATCTGCAAAAGCTTTTTTTTTTTTTCCGCCTTAGTGTTAAAGCAGCAGTCTGTGAGCACCAAGTAAATGGCTAGGTTTGTGCCAGGGCAGTAGGCTCAGAAAATATCAGTGAAAGTGGAAACAAATGGTGAAATAGAGCAGTCCTCTAGTCCAGCCGGTGTGTTAGGGTCAGTGGTGAAGGCGGGGCGGGGGGACACACACGACTTTCTCATCTGCTTCACTGACCGATGGGAGAATTGCCCTGTGGGAGAGAGGTGCTTTTTGGCTTATTCAGTGGCCAGTAGCTTCTTGACCCAGATTAGGGCGTTTGGTGGAGCCAATGGTCCTCAGCTGAAGAGCAAATCTTCACTAATAACATTTAGCACCATTGTAGAAAGCAGAATCTCTGTCCCTGCTGGAAAATTGCTTGCCAGGAAATACTCTGCTACTCCATACAGAATTGCTTGAGGCTCCTTCCAAGAGGTCTTTGATTTTCTTAGAACTTCAATGAATTTCTCTTCTCACTCTATATCCTCATTACCATATATGCATATGCAAGTATTTGAAATCACCTCCCAGAGGACAGAATCATTATGACTAGAGTACAGTGATTCAGGTTTCTGCTGCTAATAAAAACCTATTTTTACTCTCCTGGTAAGTAGGACAGAAGGAAAGAAAGAGGCAGAGCTGAAATACAGCAAAATAAAAACACCAGTTGCTACTGACTTCTAGGCTTTCTCCCTTTCAAATACTCCTTTCCATGGCAGTTATTCTGATCTCGTTTGTCCTGTATATTCCATTTTCCTGAGGTCCCTGGCATATAGGTTGCATCCCTCTAGCTCCAATGCCCCTGGCAGAAATAGCTGCTGGCTGTGTTGGGTCTGCTGTTCCTGTGCTCGATGATCCTGCCAGGCTGGATCAGCCTAGGCTGAATTTGCTGTCTTGGCAGTCACTTCCTTGATGAAAGCAGTCTCCCAAGGAAAGGAAATCAAATGATCAAATTAGGAGTGCTGTGTGCCATGCACATCACCAAGGAAGCCATCCGCAGGGCTTGCTAAAACTGTTGGCCAAAATCTAGTTATGCTGGACCTGCTCACTTCCTGCTAGTGCAGTAGCCGGGGTGGCCTTTTACTTAAGTCTTGTAAGGCCACTTCATGAACCAGAGGTCGTACTTGACAAATTAGATCTGTGTTCAGTTCTCTGTCGTTTTCCTAACATATGCTGCTTTCACTGCAGCTTCCAGCGTAGTCGGGGTATGAGCGTGGAAGAAATGCCAGCAGCTCGGCATCGGTGCGCCGCTGGAACGTGCCAGCCTCCCAGCTGTTCAGGGTGTTGTCCATCCGCTCGGACTGTCAGCATGGGAGGACAGGACATGATTCCTTGCATGATGTTGATATGCTCTCTGATTAACCAAAATGCATTTCCTTTTAAAACTTTAGGCCATAGGGACTACTTCAGTCTTTATTTCTGAAAATGGCAAGGTGCTGTCTTTCTCACAGAGCAGCAGACTGACTTTAAAACTCAGTCACTACAGAGAAAACAGTTTAAAGATGCTAATTGTGAAGCAGGGTTTCTGGATAAGGGTTCACTCCTCCTTTGAATCCTAGCTGATTTGTCCCAGTAGCTACATTTTCATTTGTTTATCTCCTAACTCCTTGCTTTTGCTGAATAGTTTTGTTAGAATACCGCTTTTTGCGGGGGGGAGGGGGGAGCCTAGTGTCAAAGCAATGTAAGACTAGAATAAAATTATAATTACAGTTCTTCTGTGCAGGAGGTGCATCCAACCCTTACTTCCTAAAATGAATTTGGAACAGGAGTGATAAAAAACAGATGGCTCAGGTTTATAAGAGCTCTTTGGTGACTGGCTTCAGGCCCTCCTCAGTGGTTATTAGCCAGGAGTTACTGGATGCCTGCGTGAACTGCGGAGGGGGAGCACTCGTGTCACATCAGGCTTGTCTAGGGCAGCAGTCGTCAGGCCAAGATGTGAATATGCCATGAGGGGATAATTTTAGATCTTGTTCCACTTTTGAGGTGGGTTTTCAGAGAGACCTTAAGTTGCTTCCTAAAGCAGCACCCTTTTGTAGCCTAAAGCAAACTTTGAAAGCAGGAAAAAAAGCTTAGGCTTTCTAGGCTGCCTCCTGCTGTGGAAGACTCCGAGTCTCCCTTTGTGCAGGTAAGTGGCATCTACATAATATTTAGCAAAGTGAGCACAAGAGTGAAGTTGATCCTGATGGGGCTTTTCTCTCCTTTGTTACTATGCAAAGACGAGGAAGAATAGATCCCAGTGCCCTAACTGACATCCAACCCACAGCGCAGAAATAGGGGGATTGTCATCAGTGCCAGTTCAAAAGTTTAGCTGGAAGGCAGGCTGCAGTTCAGGAGATGGTCCTAAATGTGCTTGTGATGCTTTCTGACCCTTCCTTCCCGTAGAATGACCCTCCAGGGCAAGACCTAAGTGAGAGCCTGATGAAGCGCCTCTGTAGGACAGCCTCCCTGCTAGCAGGGACAGCCTGCTGCTGGGCACACCACCTTCAAAGGCAGCAGAACACCACCATTTATTGGGAAGGGGAGGGAGCAACTGGATGGCCATCGCCTGACCTTTTCATTTGCTAGCCACAGGCAGCTGATTCTCCCTGCTGCGGGACACGTTGCAGGAGGAGCAAGGAGTACCCAGGAGGTGTGTGGGCTGGAAAGGCATGCTGGAAGTACCTAGATCTGGAGGAACTTCTGTTCCCACCTGTACTCAAGAGAGGATCACTAGGAGTGTGGAGCCTCCAGCAGTACTTCTAGGAAAGTTTTGGTGCCCACGTGCAGTGCTGATAGATGTCCCAGAGACAGTCTGGTGTTGGAACCCTGCTATGAAAGTATGATAAAATGTAAGAGGCCACCCATATGGCTTCTGAGATGCTGATGTGATGCAAGTCTGTTGGATTCTTCTGCTGATTAAGAACAGCTTTCAGAGCTGATATCCTTTACTGGGCAGATGATAGCGCTATGGGTACTGCTTTAAAGGTAATAGAAATTCTTAGAAACGGAGATGGGATAAAAAGATAAGACCACAGCAAAAATGCTTCTACTTTGTTGAAAACCACCTGTTAAAGGAGCTTGTGACTAAACACCACTCTCCTTAGACTGACATTCTGCACTTTCTTTTGTTGTCTTGTGCTGGATTAGCCTCAGCTTTAGGATAGGAGAAGTTTCTCCTCTTCTTCTTGCTTTGACAATACAACTCGGGAGCTCTAGTGGCTCTGCTAATGTGTTTTAACTTATAGGTAGGTAATTTGGGCATGAGTTGGTGATGGAGAAAATGTTCCTGCACTCTGCTTCCAGGCCCTGAGCTGCCCTTCTGTAGATGTCCTGCACGCCAGTGTGTTTTGCAGCAGACTTCAATATGCTAGCAGCTGGGCAGACCTGTTAGTTTCTCCTTACCTGACAAAGCACCCAGTGGATGGAGCACCTCATGGAGTGGCGTACAAGGCTGTTGGTGTCCCCGCAGTGCTGTCAGCAAGACAGACTTAGCTCTCTTGGTTATTACATGCTAAAAAAACCTGCAGTGGCATAAAACTGGCCAGGAAGTTTTCCATAAACAACCTGCACATACCTTTAAATATTGGGGTGGAATGGGGCCATCTCATAGTGTCAAGGATTTCTCTACGCCTTCTGAGAAGTGAAGCTGTGCTGATGAAACTCTGCTCTTGGACTCTTTGCAGTTGGTTTCGTAAGAAACACGCTCAGGCAGAGGCTCTGGTGCCCATCCCTCCCAGCCCAGAAACAAAGGACAGGTGGAGAAGTATGACGGCGGTGCCTTATCTGGAAGATCTGCATGGCTACAATGAGGAAGAAGATGACGACTTGTATGACATTGAAGACGATATCATCTACACTCAGGACTTCACAGTACCAGGTAGGAGAAAAGGATGCTGGGATGGGTAGGGCAGAAGTGGCTTTTTTTTAGTGTGTGTGTGTGTGTCTGTTTAAAGCTTTTTAGGAAAGGCCTTGAGGTCTGAATAATCCTTTCAGCGGTGGAGGAGACTATTGATTATTAAGTGGTGTGAGTGACGCATAGTGAGTGAGCCGTGATGCTCCGGATGCCTTGGTCCTTTATTTGATTAACCAGGATGCCCCTTCCTGTCCGTTACCCATATGCCAATTTCCTTCCTTCATCCAGTAATAGCTTGCTCCTGCTGGGCTCTGTTGTTTAGCACATTTAATTCTTTTGGCCAGTTTTGCTAGACTGAGTTATTTTGGAGCAGAGCCCTAAAATGACTCAGTGTTCAGAGTAGATGGCACATCTGGGGAAGAAGGGTGCTTGTAGCTTTACGCTGAGACTTTTTTTTTTTTTTCTGCTCTGGTCTTGGTAACTATCTGGTTACAGAATTGCTTCTTTATTAGGAATTTCCTGTTGTTTTAAGGTAAGCTAACCAGTAAGTACAGGGGCGTGTGTGGTTTTAACCATGCAGTTCTTACAAAGTGGGGGTAATCAAGTAGCTTTCCTTCTCTGGCCTCTCTGCACCTGGAAGCCACGTAGCTTGTGAGCAGAGGGCGGCACGGCTGAAGAGAAAGGCTGCTCAGCTTTACCCGCACTGCGGCCGCGGTACTGTATGGTCAAGGCAGCGGTTTCTTTGTCTCGCTGCCTGTATTCTCACTGCCTACATGAACGGAAACACGAGTTTTCTAGATTAATTGCTCCGGCCTAGTTTAATTGTTTCAGAGGGAAGGTTTCAAGTGCTGTTTGTAGGGATGCTGATTTGCTTTACCACAGTGCGATTAGAGGTACCTGTGACTGACCTTTCCTTGTGATGAGGAAAGCCCTAATTTCTGTAGCTCCAAGACTAAGCAAACGGCTTTAGTTTTTCTTTAGTGATGGCACGGTGGGCTTCTGTGGACCTGAGTAAAAGGAAGGTCTGGTTTTACCAAATCTTGTACCTGAAGACCTTGGTTTCCTCTTGGTTTACTGGTAAGGCAGAAAAAGCTTTTTTTGAAGCGTTGTCATGGAAGAATAAGGTATCAGGCCTTGAATTGTAATAAGCCTCAAATTGTACCCAGTGCCCAAAATTTCTCTGGGGAACAACTTGAAACAAGATTGGCTTCCCAGGCAGCACCTTCCGAGGGGAGAAGGGGAGAGACTGCTTTGAGCCCAAGTCGCTAAGCCAGCGCTTCGCTCCATGCTGTGTGACATCCCTGGGTAACAGTCCCCAACAGGGTGGCTGCTCAGATGTTCAGCCAAAGGGATGTGCAGGTGGGTCAGAGGTGGAGCCTGCCAAGATGAAGGGAGTCTCATCAAAGTGAAATAGATTTATTTCCAAGTGCTGATTCACTGGTGACAGTCGGGTAATTTATAACCTTTTCTAATAGAACTAGTGTCCCAGTGCCAGCTGGGTGACCTGCAGAGCTCTGTCCTTTGCTCTCTTCTTACATCCCGCAGGCTTTTGTGCTAGAATCTGACCAGGGCCAGGCCTTTCCTCACAGCTTAGTGGAGGCTTTTAAAAAGGAGGGATCCTCTTAAAAAAGCGATCGACTCACTGAAGCACATACTTGATTGCTAGGGCCTTTCTAAGTACAGAAGCAGGAGAGAAGAGGACGTGCCGGATGCTTTCCCCATTCTCAGAGGTTAGCCATTTTCCTCCGCAAGAGCTCTTGCTGGGAAGAGCCCATGCGTAAGTGCCCAAGACACAATTCAACAGAAGTGGTGGGGCTGGAAGCACTGTCACAGACACTGGGGCCTGAGGACAATGGTGAGGCTGCCAGGCTTGAAAATCCATAACCAGCATCACTTTCATCTCTTTCTAATTTTACATTTTCCTTTCTGAAGTGGTTTTAAGAGGCAGGAGGAAGGTATGGTTGGTCTGCGTGTGCCCGTAACCTCCCTCGGAGGGCCAGCCGTCCAAGCTGATAACCTCTGAGAGAGTAGATCTTGTTACTCTGAGTACTTGACTATCTTGCAGCCAACCCGAGAGCCCGCAGGACAGTCCGTGACTGCTTCTTTGGTGCCAGTCCGGAGAATAAGCGCGTGGATGTCTCTAACAGTGCTCTGTTGCTTCCCTGTGCGTTCCCAGCGGCAGAGGAGGAAGCTGAGGCAGGGCTTAGAGGACAGAGCGCAGCACTGAGCAGTCAGGACGAGCTGTTTGGAGAGGAAGCCGTGCTCCCATCGGCCACGGGCACAGAAGAGGAGCGTGAAGCTTAGCCTAGGCCCCAAAGCCAGTGAGTGCCCTCTTGGGCTTCCCGTGACCTGAGCTAACGGCAGTGGCTGGAGAGTGCAGGATCGTCTCCCTGCTTCCCACAAGCTTCAGCAGGATCCTACCAATCTCCAGGACAGTTGTGTTATTTCAAAAGTAGATAACTTTGTTCTGCAAGGGAATAATTTGTTAGGTTTTGGCTTTGTATTTTTAAGCAAAGGGTAGCTGGAGGGGTTCAGCACGCCTGTGACCCCATTCAGAGTGGGTTACTCGGCATGTGAAATCCAGCCCGTTCCCACAGACCTGCCCCACAAATGATTTTGTACAGAAGATGTATTCCTGTCCTCACTTTAGCCAAAGTATTATGTTTCTGTTTAACTCTTTGGTGGTGATTAGCCTGCATTCCTGTCTGGTTTATGCACTTCAATGTGCTTAAAAAAAAAAAAAAAAAAGTCCCAGCTTAGGCAGACTGAGAGCATTAGGGAGCAGTTGTGTGTCCAGCAGGCCCAGGACAGCTGTCTGTCCTGGTCGCTGTTGAGGGTTTCTGGCCTGCGGCGCTGCAGCTGGGCGTTGCACGTTATTGTCTGCATTTGGAAAAACTCCGTGTTCTACCCTGTCCATGAAGAAGAAGAGCAGAGCGTGTGAGATCCTCTTCCCGGTCGGGTGAGGGCTGGCGCTGAGCCCTCCGCACTGAGTGGGCGAAGCGTTGTGCCCACGCGTGCACGCTTTTTGCTGTCCCACTGTCGGTGTCGGCTCCCAGGCTGCCTCCTGCCGCAGGGGGCTGCGGCTGCCTCCCACGGGCAGCGTTACAGCCCCCTGCATGCCCGGGAGCCTGCCCCAAGCCTGCCCCGTGCTGCTGCAGATCCTCTTCCAGCAGCCGTGCCTATCTGCTAGCTGAGCTGGATGTAACCCCGCACACAGGCAGGTGACTTGGATCGTGGGAGATCATCTCCAGAGCGGTAATATCAGCTATTATATACTCCTAATGCAAACAGCAGTATTTAAACCCAAATAAGGGCTGTCATTTCAGAAGATGACAGGTAAATTACTGGACGATTTTTATTTTTTTTAAGTTTTCGTGTGTAATTTGTGCTGTTTCAGAGGGATTAGAGACCTAAAGGTTAATTGTGGCCGCATAGACCAGCACTTCCCATGTTACAGTTAGCCAGGGCGGGTGGGCTGGACAATCATTTTGGTTTAACTTAAGTGGTGAATGGTGACGGGTTTCAACATTTCAGTTATTTCAAGAGCTTAATTGCTTAGGTAGATAGTGAAATAAAGCGTTGTTTCCAGCCATTCTGAATAGGCTTTTGTAGTGTTGGTGACTGAGTTGGACGCATCTATGAGGGGTGGATTCTTTGGCAGCTATCAAACACAGCAGTCCAGATGTGGGCTAGAGTTCAGAAAGCCCCTGGGGAACCGTCCGGAGCAGGAGAAGGGTTTCTCTATACTGGATGTTCTCGTGCTGCTCCTGAGCAGCCGTCGCTGTCAGGCAGGACCCTGGCTTAGGTAGGTCGTTGAGTCTGTGAACGTATGTGGCTCTTTGCCACCCTTGATTTGGGAATGTATTTGAGCGTGGAACAAATTCTTCTCCCTCGGACAAATCACCTCTGGCTTGGCTTGCCTTAGACAGGTCAGAAAGCATAGTCCAGTGTGCCCCCAACCCTGGCAGGAACAGATTCGATTCGGACTTAAGCACTGACCAGCAGAGAACTGGTCCACTGTGGTGGATCATTCCCTTGGCTCTACCCTACGACTTCTGATGGGGCTATGACGGAGGTCAAACTGTTCACAGGACTTGTAGAGGTGCCTTAAAATAAGGCTGTCAACAAAAGCAAAAGGGTAAGAGGGACTGGTGAGTTGGGGTATGAAGGTGCAGTTTACAGGGTCAACGTTTGTGATGGACGGAAATCCCCTCACCAGAAGTGCGACACTCCTAACAAGCTCCTGGGAGGAATGGGGATGAGGAGGGAGCCTAGCGTGGGCACAGGTTGCTCCGGTGGGTTTGCATGCCGTTTGCAAAGGCAGGGGGCAGCTTTCGCAGAGAATAAACTTTAATCTTTTTTTACCCAAGTCTTCCTGCAGGATCCTTTTGAACTTGTTCAGCTCCATGCGAGTGTTACATTTCTAACAGTGACGCCATATTTAAATAAAAATTTTAAAAAAACCCATGTAAATGACTGATCAATTCAGTTGTGGTTCTGCTGGGCAGCGAGAGCAGGAGTACAAGTGACTCATAGGTGGGAGTGGGTGTTCAATTTGGGAGGGGAGGAGAGGGAACCTCATTAAATCTTGCGTTCTTCAGAGGAAGAAGGGGCTTTGAGAATGTGCTTTTATTTTTAAAGGGTTATTTAAAGATTTATGCAGCTCTGTAGAGAGCTTTAAATGTTACATGCCCCTGGTTCAATCGGTGTTAAACATCTCATCCGAGGGAAGTGCTGAGGAGAGAATAGCTGTGGCATTGAGCACGTGACAGAGCATCCTCTCCAGAAGTGGCTGCCTTCTCATTTGGAGAGAGGCAGCATATGCAATAAATGGATGTAAGCATCTTGCTCCTCGCTTTTTGTGCTGCGTTTCACATTTAGAAGGCTGCGCTCTGCTTTTTTTTTTTTTCCTCCCTTGCCATTAACCCCTTCCTCCGCTGCAGCCCAGTCCTCCTGCAGAGGCAAATGGCTGCGTAGCTTGACGCTGGGTTTTTTGTTTCGCTCCCTTAGCGTTCAGTCTGAGGCTGGAAAATAAAGCCAGGACCAGAGTCTTTAAGTAATGCCTGGTGCTTAAAAAGGTGCGTTTCTAGCTGCAAATCGTGTGTGCATGTTTGTGTCTGACAAACACAGCAATTCAAAAGCTCTTCACGGTTTTATTTTGAAACCTTCTTTGTGCCTGAATGAGCTGGATGGAGCCATTAAGAAATGTGAGAGGTGGCAAGGATGAACACGCACGTTCTCAAAGCCTCTCTCAGCCCTCCTTTTATTTATTTTATTTTTAGCGCTGTTCAGCCGGTAATGGTAAGGTAGGATAGAGCTGTTCGAACAGACACAGCACTGGGTCACTGGCTTCCGCGTGGGCAGACAGTTGCCAAGACTTCATCCCATGTTGAATTTTTATTTTCATTAATTTGAACGTCAGCAGCTGTCATTGGTGAAGGAGGTAAAATTAGCTTGCAATTCACCCTCCCTCCTTGGTATCCATAATAGACTCCTGGGACTGTGCTTTTGAAGAAGGGTGGGAGGGGGCGGAGGGAAGAGTCACACAAAAGACAAATGAACTGTTTGGATTTTTTTTTTT
>VYXH01011134.1:170641-185846 GCA_013397275.1 Burhinus bistriatus | reverse complement strand
TTTTCCATGTGCCTTAGCAGAGTTTCCAGGAGCATCTGCTACATGATCTTGCCGGGCAATCTCAAACAGTGAAAGGAAGCCTACAGAGGGTGGAAGCAAGGACAGGTAGCCTGGGAGGAATACAGAGAAATTGTGCAAACAGTCAGGGATCAGATTAGGAAAGCTAAAGCCCCAGCTGGCCCAGGGCATCAGGGGCAACAAGAAAGCCTTCTATATCAGTGACAAAAGGAAGGACTAGGAAAAATGTGGGGCCTCTTCCAAAGGAAACGGGACACCTGGTCACCCAGGATATGAACAAAGCTGAGGTACTAAATTACCTTTTTGCCTCGATCGTCACTGGCAAGTGCTCTAGCCACACCACCCAAGTCGCAGAAGGCAAAGGCAGGGACTGGGAGAATGAGGAGCCACCCACTGTAGGAGAAGACCAGATTTGAGACCATCTAAGGAATCTGTAGGTGCACACAGCAATGAGACCTGATGAGATTCATTCATGGGTTCTGAGGGAACTGGCAGATGAAGTTGCTAAGCCACTGTCCATCATATTTGAGAAGTCGTGGCAGCCTGGTAAAGTTCCCACCCACTGGAAAAGGGGAAACATGGCCTCCATTTTTAAAAAGTGAACAAAGAAGATTCAGGGAACTACAGGCCAGTCAGTCGTACCTCTGTGCCTGGCAAGATCATGTAGCAGATGCTCCTGGAAACTCTGCTAAGGCACATGGAAAATAAGGAGGTGACTGGTGGCAGCCAACATGACTTCACTAAGGGTAAATCGTGTCTGTCAAATTTGGTCGCTTTCTATGACGGCGTTACAGCATTGGTGGATAAGGGGAAAGCAACAGATGTCATCTACCTGGCCTTGTGCAAGGCATTTGACACTGTCCCGCATGACATCCTTGCCTCTAAATTGGAGAGACATGGACTTGACAAATGGACCACTCGGTGGATCAGGGACTGGCTGGACGGTCGCACTCAAAGCACTGCGGTCAATGGCTCGATGTCCAAGTGGCGAGCAATGACAAGTGGTGTTCCTCAGGGGTCAGTACTCAGACCAGTACTGTTTAACATCTTTGTTGGTGACATGGATGTAGGGACTGAGTGCACCCTTGGCAAGTTTGACGATGACACCAAGCTGTGTGGAGCGGTCGACACGCTGGAGGGAAGGGATGCCATCCAGAGGGACCTGGACATTCTTGAGAGGTGGGCCTGTGTGGACCTCATGAAGTTCAACAGGGCCAAGGGCAAGGTCCTGCACGTGGGTCGGGGCAATCCCAAGCACAAATACAGGCTGGGCAGAGAATGGATTGGGAGAAGCCCTAGGGAGAGGGACTTGGGGGTGTTGGTTGATGAGAAGGTCAACGTGAACCGGCAATGCACGCTCACAGCCCAGAAGGCCAACTGCATCCTGGGCTGCATCAAAAGAAGCATGGCCTGCAGGTCAAGGGAGGTGATCCTGCTCCTCTACTCTACTCTCATGAGACCCTAGCATAACTGTATGTTGTTAGCCATCCTCTTACTACTCAAAATCTGTGCATTAGATGGCAGTTTTATGGATGGTCTTTTATAATTATGATTGTAATAACGAGTTACTGATAAATATACTTTTTCAGGAAATCTCCGTAATGTTCTGAAACATTGCCACCTTGTGGCTTTTAAAAGTTCACCATCTTTAACAGTGCTTTTTCTTGTACTTAGTTGGAAGAACAGACATAGCATAGTGTAATTTAAAATTATTCACTAATGAAATCTGTCTTTGTTTTCCAGCTTGCAGGAACCATAAAAGAATCCTAGTACTTTTTCTTCTATGCATTGCACTAGGCTTCTTTTGTCTCTCATTTTTTTGTTTTCCTTGCAGCGAATTAAAATGGCTGTGCAGTGTAATATAGGGATGACAGAGACCATAAACCCACTAAGCAGTAGCTTTTAAAATTATGCAAGAATGAACTTCTCAAGGTATAATTAGGTAGCAGGTGGTAATATTTAGGATGTACTTTGGAGTCCCAGTTGACTAAGCAGAAGCTGAATCTCAACATTATATAGATGAGTTGACTTTGAAACAGTCATTAATATTTTATATGCACGTCTGATGCATGTCTTCTCCAGGAAAAAAAATGCTTTTTAAATATGGTGGCACTTTCCATTTATATATAGCAATAACAAAAGAAGCTCTGTGGTAGACTGCAAAAATTAGTGGGTTAGATTTCATGTTTTGTATTGTAAAAACCATTGTAGAGTAGGTGATCAAAATGCTCCTTTCTTTTGAGAGCTCCTTTTCCTATTTGTCATCATTGTTGAAGTGTTAGTATAACAAACAAAAATATTCATATTATATCAGCCAGGAAACAAAGGTGCTAAACTTGTTTTTTGTTACATGCTTCTTTTTTTTCTTTCTTTTTAAATGAAGATTTTCTATGAAAATGCAAAGAGCAGTGGACCATGGGTGTGCAGTGGATCATGTGTGTGCAGTCTATCCTGAATAATGTGGTTCAGTGCCAGGGAGTGTGAGAAAGGACAAGGATCTGGAGTGCCATCCACAGTTACCACTTTCTCCAGCACGAGCTTGGGAATCTCTGAGTTCCATTTTGAGCAAGCTGCATGAGACAGAGCTCTCTGCCAAGCTAGGCTTAGGGCCCAGGCTCCCTGGTGGGCGAGGGCAGCAGTGCCAGCAGGCTGGCTGTAAGCAGCAGTTCAGGAGGAACCCAAGGAAGCTGACTAAAAGAGGCTGAGCTGCATCCATTACAGTCCTGTTCTCATGGGACTGAAAGACATGCAAAGCAGTAAATTTTTCTGCCTGACCCTTCAGCATGTCTAGACTGTAACTTCATTCTCAAAATGAATTCCACTAGATGTGCATATACAGTAGCATGAGAGGACAATGAGCAATGAGATTCAAAAAACCAGAGAAACATGAGAGCCCGCAGCTTTGGGGTAATGCTACAGTTCCTCTGTTTGCCTCTCTTCTGTATCTCGGAAAAAATGGCAACAACTGTTTCCTTTGATGAAATAGTCTGCACTGACTATAAATAAGATTTCCATTTTATTTTCTATTTATCTCATATGATAATCTACAGGAATAGAATTTAGCATGGAGAAGCTCAGCAAATGCATCCAGTTTATGGGTAGGAAGTTGTGAGGGATCGTCCAACTGCACAGCAGGCAATGGGAAAGAAAAAAGAGGATGCTGGCTGGGAACATTAAGACATTTTTCTGCATTTCAGTCTTCTTTTCTGATGAAGGGAGACTGGGTTCATAAATGATTTACAACTTGCTGAAGGAATTTGAAAATGTATCACAGTCATTTCCCATACACATGTCAAAATAAATCATTTTGTACTGTAGAAATAGAATGTGGTATTGGACTGGGTGATATTGTTTGGGGAGCTGTATGAAATTATTAAAAATCAAGGTGAAAATTTCAAAGGGACTTTGAGAAAATCCTAAGTGTTTGGAGGAAGCAGTAAAATAAGAAAGACGATTTTCAAAATGGGAGGGGAAGGGCATCTTCATTTGGAGACAAGCACAAGAAATGTATTGGGAACGTGCATTGGGGACTCCCATAAAAGCCGAGCTGGGGTGCACGTGGGAGAAGCTGTCCAGGCCGGGGATGGGGATGGGAGAGGGAGTTGTGCTGAGAAGCCTCCAAATTGGAGAAAGCTCAAGAGAACATCGGGACAGAATATAGCGTGCAGATGACGGAAACTGTTGCTGCAATAGTGTCTGTTGTTTGCTTGCTTCTTTCCACTTCCCAACTCAGGAAAGAGAAATCACACTACTGCTAGAGGATGCTGAGCCTTGAGCTCGCCTCCTATTTTAGAAGCCACACTTGTGTGTGGTAAGGTGGCAGAATGGCTTCAGGCCTCCCCAGGAAGCCACAGGCACCCTCCACTCCTGGTCCTTGTGCTATTGTCCCCCTTGGTACACAACAGTCAGACCTCTGGAAATCATCCAGTCCAACCACCCCCTCAAAGCAGGACTGCCAGCAACACCAGGTCTGGTCAGCTGTGGCTTTTTCTAGCCAAGTCTTGAATAAATGCAAGACTGTTAAAGTGTTTCCCCAGGTCCAACCCAGAGTGAGAACTGCAGTACAGAAGCTTGTACTTGCAATTAGAGTTGCAAATGTTCCAAACAACAAGTAGTAGTATAGGCTCTTTTTGGCCATTAACAATAGGAAACAATTTCATTTTTTTTTTCATTTATCTGCCTTCGCATATTTTCCTTCTTTGTCGTGCATAATGGTGCTAGCTGTTGAATAGTGCCAAGGTAACACTGAGCAATTCCTAATGGACTTGGTATGCACATTTTGACTTGCCTTGGAGTCAAATGAATGTTTGTTCCTTCTCTCATTTCTAGCAATGCTTCATTGCTGTGGGAGAAAGAAATCTGGATGTTTTTCTAAATTGAGTGTCCTTTTCAAAATTAACTAAGTCTTCATTAATGGTGCAGAAATCCTCACTAATTAGGATAAGACAGTTGGCAGAGGCAGCCCAGTTTGGCGTTCCAAATCCCAGGCTAGGACTAGCAATTTAAAATACAAGTTTAATGAAAAATGATGTGAATGAAGGAGATGTAGGTCCTCATCTATCATTTTCTTTTCTTGGTGAGATTTGTGCAGGGAATGCAAAATCATTGACAGACAATTACAATCTCTGAAAAGAATCTTTTTTTTTTCATCATGCAATTTCACTTTAGACCATGTTAATACTGGGTGAAGATTTACAGCAGGAGAAGAAGAGAGTACAAGTTCTTAAAATAGCATAAGTTGGTCATAGGGCCAAGTTTTAATTTTCTGTTTAGAAACCAGCTGTAATAAGAATAAATAGCATAGTGGGTCAGTGAGAAAGGTGAAAATGGGGAATGATTTTTCTGTCTACTAGGCCCTGTGTTTTGGAATGTGCCACATGTAGAGGCTACCTCAATACAACATTTGTCACCAATAAGGTGGTCTGCAGCATGAGTGTTGTTTTATTCTAGTCAAAGTTGTTGCTAATTGATTAGTGCTCCCTGTCTCACTCTTTCAATTTTTTTCTGTCACCACCCGTCCCTGTCAGAGGCAACAACCACTCAAGCATGAATGTCACCACAAATGTGACCGGCCTTGCTTCAGTGCTGTCGCTTGTTCCGTTCAATGCACTATGCAGCCATGCACATTTAGTTTTCCTTTTAGTCTTGTTTTCAGATTATTTTTATAATCAGATCAGCCATACAGGAGCAAATGAAAAAAATCAGATAACTATGGTGGGACTTGCTGAATAGAGATCCAGGTGAAGGCCTTTCCCAAACCTTCCCATGGCTGTATTTGGCGTACAGGAATTCACTCTTGCAGCTCCAAACCTCCGAGTCCCTGATCATTCCTTAGGCTGACCTGAAGGGCAATACCACTTTGCTTGACAAGGTAAGATTTTGCCCAAAATGAAAGAGAGTTTTCTTAGATTTCTTCTAGAGAGCTAGATGCTGTCTTTCAGTTATTTTCAGTGCTTCAATACTTTCCATTGTGGGGTTTCTTACATTTTCCAGTCTCCCCTCCAGTGGCAATTCTTTACAGCCACAATGCTGCTTCCCTTCTTGGCCTGAAAGGTCAGCAGTGAGAAAGCCATAATTGAGTCTTTCCTTGCTCAGTTGAGTCTGAGGCTGATAACCCTCTTTGTAAAGACTCTACAATTCTTCCTCAGTAATCCATCTTTTTTTTTTTTTTTTTTTTTTTACTTTTTTTTTTTTCATCTCTAATGAAAAAAGGCAAGGCACACAATTTGATATAGGATTTTCATAAGCTCCCTTCAGGTCTTGTAATAGTCAAGCTAACATGTATAGGAATTACCATATTTGTAACCTCCCTTAATACATCTGACATCTGCAGGTTTCAGCACTGTCAAGTGCTGCATCCTGCAGCTCTCCAATGCTACTTTCACAGTAATGATTGTTATTACTTCCCTGGCTTCTGTGCTATTTGCCATGCACTGCAGAAGTTATCTGTGAGTTTTTTTATTCACATCTTGTATTGTAATTGTGTTTACAGGCCATAGAAGAACTATTCAGTCAACACTGGTCTCTGTAAGAGTCTGTTAGTATAATTTTTATTTGGTTGTTTGCCTGTTTGTTTTAGTTTGACTTTCTAGGAAACAGAATCTGAAACTCCACTCTTTCTGCATAACAGCTTTGGAATTTACTTATACATTTCAGCAAAAAATAGCAAAGATCTTGTTTAATATGCTTACTTAAAGAGAAGCTACCGTGAACATTTAGTCCTTATCAGACATCATAAAATTGGCATCCAGGATAATACTTACGAAATTCCAGCATCCTTTGGAGTTTATACCATCTTAAGCACCAGAGAATTCAACCATCAGTCCAAACTTCTCTGTTGTGTGGATTCTCCATTATCTGATAGGTGATCAGCTCATTTTAAACCTCAGTATATTTCAGTTAAAACAGACTGTAAAACTGCAAGAAACAAGTAGTAGGCAACAGAGCATTGTAAGATCCACTGTTGACAAAACTAATTGTTTTGGATTTTAACCCAAATTTTGGGTTACCGAAATATAATTCTGCTGCAGAGATAAAAGCATACTTAATTAAACTAACATAAAAATTAATGTAATTAACCATTTTCTATCAGGATGTGAGACAGTTTGGTTAATCTGAAATTGATATATGCATAAACTGTTAACAAATATTTAATTCCATCATATTCTTTACAATATTCTTAGTATACGTATGAGAACAATAGGAAATAGTCTCAGTTAATGATCCTTAGCCTCAAATCCACATGAACTGCCACAAACATATGAAGGAACTTTAATCTACAGTAAGTACCAGGGCAGTTCTGCAAAGTTTAACTTATTCCTTGGTGACATAAATAGTCAATGTGTCTTCTTCCAGAAAAAACTGTAAAATTAGAAACCCTTTGAGTATTATTTGGTGGTTTTGGTTGGTGAATGTGTGCACGCGAGCAACACAATGCGCTTGTCTCAGTGTTAATTGTTGCTCCTTATTTATTTAATGTCATTTTAATAAAAGGAGGATGTGGTTTGGCTGAGATCTGCACTTCTGTCATGTCTTGCAGCTACTGTTATGGTGGCTTTTGATTATCAGGTATCAGAGTCACAGAATATTTGAGGTAGGAGGGGAACTCTAGAGGCCATCTGGTCCAACCAGCCTGGTTTCCAGGATGAGCTGCTCTGTCACTTTTCCAGGACTCAAGATGAAACTGACTGGCTTGTAGTTCCCTGGGTCCTCCTTCTTGCCCTTCCTGAAGATAGGCGTGACATTTTCTTTCCTCCAGTTTTCAGGCACTTGTCCCAGTTACCACGTTTGATCAAAGATTATCAAGAGTGACCTTGCAATGACATCTGCCAGCTCTCTCAGTGCCCATGTCCAGTTCACTTAAGTATTCGTTAACCTGATCCTCTTCCACCAAGAGTACCACTTCCTTGCTCCAGCCTTTCCCCATGTTCTCTGGAAAGTGGGATTCCTGAATTAGATCAGATGTGGTTATATGAATTCATTCAGACTGTTGCCATGGCTGAAGCTAGCGGGTCTGATGGATAAGCTTGGAACCACATTTTAAATGACAAGTGTTTTCTGCATGAAAATAAAACTTAAGTAGGTGTCTAAGGACACCTTACAACACCTAAGAACACCTGCTGCAAGTTTTCCAGGTGGTAACTGTGAATGTGCCAGAATATGTGGAAAAAATACATAGGCCTTTATAATCAATATTAACAAGATCCAAAACTTTAGAGGTCCTTTTTATGCAGGTCAGTGACCCATGTTAAAAATCTCTCTGTGGATATGGCAAGAAGAGATGTGTTTAACCAGGGGTTTGTACTGATATATTCCATTACTGAGCTGGCTGGAACAGACATTGCCACACTGGAGAAGATGCCATTAAAACTATACCTTTATTACTGTTCTACTGATTCAGACTGTGGATAAATCTATCATCCACTCTCACTGCGTAATAACCAGCTGTCATAGTCCTTGTAATGAAACACTTTCATTAGATTCAGAAATAGGACACACAAAAGGATAGCAAATGATCCTGGGAAGTCTTTCCCACACAGATAAATGTTACTAACAATAAAGTAAGTTGTTATTATTAGCATTGTGATGTTAATTAAAATTATGGACAATTACTTGCTCTTGAAGCTGGCTCTTCCCTTTCTATGTAGTGTTTTGATGTTTTTATTTTATTTTATTTTATTTTATTTTATTTTATTTTATAGTGCAAAAGACTTAAAAAAGACACCCACACAGGCTGCAGAAGTTTGAGAGAAATGGTTCATATTATTTATGCAGCGGAAATTCTCAGGAAGCAGACTACATTAGGGAAAGATTGTCTAGGTTACTATGTTAAAACTTTTGAATAATGGTCATACACAACACCACAAAACTGATGTTGTTTATGTTTTCTTTTAGGAACGTCTCTTGATGAGTCTTTTGCCCAGGAATGTTGCAATGGAAATGAAGGAAGATTTCCTGAAGCCTCCTGAAAGGATTTTTCACAAGATTTACATTCAAAGGCATGACAACGTTAGGTAGGATTGATGTAGACCATAAAATAATTTAAAGCGGAGAATATTTAGTACAAATATAGTGATGTGCAATTGCAGTCAGGTCTTAAAAAAAAAAAACAACTAGTACAGTGAAGATTTGTCATTTATGCAGAGGGGGAGAATGAGCCCACTAGAAAGACTTCATAGCCTTCTCATAAGATAATGTTGAATCAATAAATGGCTTAGACTAGTAGTGCTGGGAGGCAGACTTTTTTTCAAATGAGTAGTCATTCTTTTTGTAGTGTATTACGGTTTGGATGAATTTTTTTTTTTTGTATGGTAGCTTTTACACATTTATATTTTCCTGATAGTAAGATGAATTACTTTTAATGCAATAGATTTTCTGGGTAATAGCATGGAAATCCGAAAAGAAAGTGTGATGTGAACTTAAAAAACTGTGTATCTGTCCCCATCATATGAGCATTCCTCCTCAGAGGTTATTGACTAAGGCTCAATTCTATTTCTTGCTCTTGCTAGGTAATGGACGGTTGTGCAAGTGCAAGTGTTGTTGTTAAAGTGCATTCTCATTTGCTGTTCTTCTCTGCCCCCCCAAACAAATTCATTGAAGGCCTTGTCTGAATGGTGTTCTTGTATCATACTGCCTCTACCTACTTTTTCGCCAAGTGTGTTGCTTCTACACCAAAAACCGTGTCAAAGAGGTTTACTTGGTGCCAGCCTTGCACTAAGCAAGGTGCAGGCTTAATAAGTGATGCCTCAGAGCTGCCTTGATTTGCACCAGGGACTCATGTGGCAAAGGAATAAACTCTCTTAGCACCTTCTTCTCTCCCTCATCCACTGGTAAGTTCCTTCTTTTGCGGTTCAGTCTATCTCCCATTGAGCTAACTATTATTTGCAAGGACCACTTCCCAGTGACTGAATTGTTGCAACTAAAAGCATTTATGTCACTGAGGGAATCGGAGATGACTGTGATGGGAGTGTTCAGAAGACTGACAAATTAGGTCAGTTTTACGCTGTAAAATTCAGTATTACTGAATTTATTCATTAGCAGCTCACTTCTTGCTAATGGTTAAATCTTACATAATGTTGATCATCACTATGTATACAAAACTCTTGGTCTTTAACAATCAATTTAAAGTTAGCTCTAAGCGTACAGTACCCCAGAGCTGATGCTGCAAAGTTAGCAATGTTGATTACAGTCTTTGGTGGTTCTCAATTGGCAAAGTCAGGCTTGAGAGCTCCCGAAGGAGAGAATTCGAGATCAGAGTGGGCCGTCTTCCTCCTTCTCCAATTTTTCTTGTTTATGCCTCATGCTTTTATGCTGTTGCCCCCCCCTCCCCCAACATCATTTGTCTTTTTTTCTTTTTGTTGCCAATCTTCCATCTTTGGAGGATGTCCTGTCTATTTGCAGTCACTTCTTATCTTGTGTGCTGCCTGCCAGATTTTTGTTGCTTAGGTGCCTTCTACTATGTTCGTTTGTCCCTTTGGTGATCACATTGCTTATATACTTACAAACATTGTGTCTGGTAGTGGTGTCACAGTGCTATGAAATACATGTGTAGTACTGTTGGTTGCACTTATATTCAGATTCAAGGCAAACCAACAATAATTATATCCTGATTAGTACCTTTATACCTTGTATGTGTCACAGATCTCTGCATTGGTTACAGTGTGGGTAGTCTTCTTAAACAGCATTGCTTTGCAGCTGGACCGGTTGATTATAATGCTTCTGAGTCCTCTCTTGCGCTGCAATCTTTTTGAAATGTGACTTCAGGAGTATCCATTGGGGTTTTTTTCTACATGAAATGGTGTTTCACATAACCACTAAGGCTGCTGTGGCTTACTCACTGCTTTGATGTGGAGTTCATAAAAGATTTTGAACCTCAATACCCTGTCTGGAGAGGTGAATTCATTCTCTGACATTAAGAGGGTACTTTTGGGGCAAATGGAGGCAAAGTAAGATAGTCTCATTTTAATGTCAAAGGAAAGATCCTCAGGGAAGAGAACTGAAAACAGTAGACCTCCCCTCACAATCTGTACTACAAAAAACTGTATTACCTTTTATTTCAGTAGTGCAACTATTGTATTAAAAAAGAAGATAAGGGGGGACATAGTGTCCCACTAAATACCCAGCAAGGTGTTGCTAGCGGGTCCTGGTAGACCAGAGTTTCACCCCAGGAGCTCTGTGACTCTGCAGATCAGAAGGATGCAGGGGAGCTCCCTGCAGGTGCCACCCTGATACCAGTGTGGAGGACAGCACTACAGCAGCCCTCTGGGAAGTGCTGCTGGTGGTCGGTGCCAATCATAAGATGTGTGCTTTACCTTTTTAAGAAAATGAAAACAACTTTTTTTCTTTTGAGTAGTGGCAGTTAAGTGCTACACCAGGCAGACCTAAGAGACCATTCCCATATTGTCATGACTTGCCCTCTTCTCACCAAGCAGTTCTGTAAAACACCACTATTAAAACAAGCAAACAAACAAACAAACAAAAAAAAAAAACCAAAAGCCCCTCTATTGTTCTAAATTCCTGGAGTTTTTAACCCCAAAGCTACCCAGGGGAAAATAGAAAATGAGCTGCACTTTTATCTTTCCTATTGCCATGCTTTCTTTTTTTTCCCAGCAAATATCTGGACGTGTCAGAGCATTATCCTCCAGAAAGGATAGGCTGGAGGGGGTAGGCATGCAACTAGTAAACTGCATGTCTTTTGCACTGCTTACCTATTAAAAAAAAACCAACCAAAAAACCCCCAACAACAAAAAAAATATCACCAGCAACAAACCATGTCTTTTTCAGTCTTCTAAATAACTGTCTGAAAAAAAACAGTCGTTAAGCACTGGATCTCACATGTGAAACAGAAGAGATTCATACAACTACCTTCTTTATCTTCTCTCAGAAAAACACAGGGGGGATACATTACAGGGGATGTATGTATACCCCCTTGTAAAAAATGAATGATGGACTGGAAAGAGTTACTGGCATATTTCAGGTACACCATGGCAACAGCACTGGTTTATCAACTAGTTGGTAAATATTTTACCAACTATCAAATAGCTGTTGAATGACTGCCTGCAACTGACTGTGCCTCCAAAAGGGAATGGAAACACACCCCTCCACGTTGAGCGCAGAGCCCTAAGTGTTGTGTCACGCTTTGATGAGCTCTTCCCAGATCTGTAGTAAAGAGATGAATTTATTTTGCTCAGATAACTCTCTTCAGTTAGAAATCACTTCAGACCTCCATCTTACTACCCAGGATTTTATTTTTCTTTCTGCAGTACAAAGCATTAAACTCCTTCAACATCAACTGAAGATTTCTGTGTGGAAAGGGGACCAGTTTAAAACTTACTTTATATTTCCATTTGAGACTGTTCTAAGGGCATCGATGAATATGGCCCATAAAAAAGCACTGAATAGACAGCTTCCTATGCGAAATGACAGTGCCGTCAAAGGAACTTGCAAGGGCCCTGGGAACTGTAGAGGTTTGTGGGGAAAAACCCTTTTCTCTTCTAAAATGCTCACATTTAGCAAACGAAAAATTCCTGCTAAGAAAGACATGTACAAGCTCCTAACTTGGTAAAGGTCTGTTATATAACTTTTCTGAAAGTGCCAGAAGTGCAGAGGAAGGCTGAAAGCTTGAACTCTCCATGTTCCTCCAACGCCAGAGCTTGAACTTTTGTAATTTGGTTGCAATAGAAGCAGATCCTTTGCACAATACTCATGTTTACTGCTTGAGCTTTGCCGAAACAAATGCTGACAGTCCACAATCTGAAATGTTGATTGACCACTTGAGATACTTCTTTTCTTGTTCTGTAACTCTTTATTTTTTATCTAGCTTTTTTTTTAATTAATTGCTCTGAATATTTTGTTTATGTCAACTTTTTATCACCTTTATTTGCATTTTTTCCTCTGCCTTTTATTTGGTTTCTCCTAATGCAGTTTTGTGGTGGTTCTGTATTTTTTTTTGCATTATTTGAAGACTAAGTGAAAAATATGGAAAGAACTGCTTTTTCTCCTCTCTTACAGTCCATTAACTGCTAACTTTCAAAGAGCATCAAAGCTCTCTGTTCAGCAGCAGTTTGATGTCAAAAGAGAACGATCACTAAGCCCAAATTCACCTTTCTTTTGGAAGTGAGATAGTGGTACAAGAAAATGTTGTTATCCATTCCAACCCTCTGTAGGTATTTGTGCCTGTGCAAAAAGGAACAAGAAATCTTTCCCAGGCAAGTTTTATTATCTCCTGTGTACCCTCTGTAAAGGGTAGTGGTTAAAACGGAATATATTTATCTATGGAACCTTCCTAAAGAAGACATTAAAAGGAATTGTCACAAGTTGATGAAAATCAGTCCTTTGCCAACAAGTTCTTCACTATGTAATATCTGTACCTCATGAGAAGAAAAATAGTCCATATACAGTTCAAGAGCAATTTCAACACAGTATAGGTGTTATCTTAGTGGGGTGACCCCAGCCAAGGACGCAATGAAGGATGTGAGGACCGGATGTCAGCTTACCTGTGAAGACTTCCCAACAGAACAGCTCTTCTCTGATGCTCAGGAGTATGGTTTGTAACATACAAGAGACAGCTCTTTCCTAAGATTAGATTAAGTAATGTAGGATTAATATTTCCTTTTCTTATCCCTTGTCTGGCCCTACAGGGTTGAGATATTTACAGATTACATATATATGTACAATGGCTACTGTAAAAACACACTACTTCTGACTTGATTTCCCCATGCAGCTATAATTCAACTAAGTAATCAAGTTGTGTTTCAGCTCAAATATATGCCCTGTATGGAGCCCTCAACACATTTTGATGTTTGTCTCTTTTGAAATGGACTTTTCCCACTCCATTAGATATTAATGAAACTGTTTCAACACATGCATGGATGAGGATATGCCTTACTCGGTATGTTAACAGCACACTTCTCACTGCTCCGTAACTCAAATAACATTCAAAAGATACACAGAAATTGGACATTGAACTGCTACCAATTACTTGAGCCTCTGGTACAGAAATTTCATTTAGCCTAATTTTTACAACTGTGAAATAGAACTGGCTGCTTTGTAAGAAGAGATACTAATTTCAGGCAATACACTACCTGATTCAAAGCTACCAATAAAATGATTCCTTGTGGCCATTTAGAGGTTGTTGTGACCCAGTCTGAGGCCAGAGCACAGTCTGCAGCTATTTATATACAAATGTTTCTGATCTGTCCTGTCTTCTAGAAAGCATCAGAACTCAAAAAATTTTTGAACTTAACTTACCCTTTCCAACATTTTAACAATCTGTGATCATGATGCCTATGAACAGTCTTTTGTATATAAGCTTTCTGAGCTCGTAAGACTTCACAGTGAACTAGTTTTCATGAATTATTATTTTGCAAAAACAACCCTCGCTTTGTTTTTAGTTTTAACAGCCCATTTTAATTTCTTGAGAGCACTAGTTTCTTCATCATTGCAGTGAGTTACAGATAAAATTATTAATAATTTTCCCTTATGGTTGATCTTTAAGGAGAAGAAAACAACTACAGGTTCCTTTCTGAGGCAGTATGTGCCATTGAAATATTCTTATTATAAGTTGCACTCTAATTAAACAAATAACCTAAGTGGAAAGAAAAAACAGAGCATACAACGTCTCCTTATTTTGCTGAGTATTTGTTTATACAAGTGGCTCCATTGAAACCAGCAGGACTATGCAAATGCACAAAGCACATGAATGAGAGCTGTTAAAAGTGAACATTTACCACCTACAAGCTCTTAAATCTCTTGTGTAACTTGGCAGGATTTCTCTTCCTGAACGCCCCATAGAGTGACACAGAAAAGGGTTGCTCCATCAATACTCACAGTTGGGGAGCAGCTTAAATCTCTTAAACCAAGCCACAGGCTTTCCACACTCGGTTTTAGCAGGTGCAGCAGCTTCCTGCAGTGCTACGGAAGGGCTGCAGTCACCGGGCAGGTGCTGGCTATGCCTGCTTGCAGGGGTTGCAGGGGAAAGGCAGGAGAATATAGGAATACGAGAGGTCCTGGAGGATGACTCAGGGCTTGTCGACACAGAAATGCTCCAAAGAGTCCGGGAGTATGAGATAATGATGTATGCAACTTGTATGCCTGTGCTGAACCAGCTCATCTCCTTGTTTATGACATAGATGAGAGAAATGACTATTCATAATACTTTCTTTCCTGAAGTTGCGCACTGCAGTGTTGCTTTGCTTTTATTCAGAATTTTTATACCAGAAGCAGTTAGATATAGCGGGGGGTGGGGTGGGGCGGGGAGTGGGGGCACTTGGTGGATAAGGAACTGGCTGGACAGTCGCACTCAGAGAATTAAGGTCAATGGGTCAATGTACAAGTACTGAGCAGTGACAAGTGGTGTTCTTCAGGGGTCGGTACAGGGACCAGTGCTGTTTAACATCTTTGTTGGCAACAGGGACGGTGGGATTGAGTGCACCCTCAGCAAGTTTGCCAATGACACCAAGCTGTATGGTGTGGTTGACACGCTGGAGGGAAGGGATACCATCCAGAGGGACCTGGACATTCTGGAGAGGTGGGCCTGTGTGGACCTCATGAAGTTCAACAGGGCCAAGGGCAAGGTCCTGCACATGGGTCGGGGCAATTCCAAGCACAAATACAAGCTGGGCAGAGAATGGATTGGGAGAAGCCCTAGGGAGAGGGACGTGGGGGTGTTGGTTGATGAGAAGGTCAA
>VYXH01011134.1:76468-170127 GCA_013397275.1 Burhinus bistriatus | reverse complement strand
GTCCAGAGGAGGCCATGAAGGTGATCAGAGGGCTGGAGCACCTCTCCTATGAAGACAGGCTGAGAGAGTTGGTGTTGTTCAGCCTGGAGAAGAGAAGGCTCTGGGGACACCTTATAGCAGCTTTCCAGTACCCAAAGGGGGCCCACAGGAAAGATGGGGAGGAACTCTTTATCAGGGAATGTAGTGATAGGATGAAGGGTAATAGTTTTAAGCTGAAAGAGGGTAGATTTAGATTAGATATGAGGAAGAAATTCTTTACTCTGAGGGTGGTGAGACGCAGGTTGGAACAGGTTGCCCAGGGAAGTTTTGGATGCCAGGTTAGATGGGGCTTTGAGCAACCAGGTCTAGTGGGAGGTGTCTCTGCCCATGGCAGGGGGTTTGGAACTAAGTGATCCTTAAGGTCCCTTCCAACCCTAACCATTCTATGATTCTGTGATTCTATGATCGGGCATCCACAACTTCCCTGGGAAGCTGATTCCACCCTCATAGCTATAAGCAGAAGGTGTTACTGGAGTGGTGGAGGTTTTAACTCATGGGAAGGGTGACCATATCTGTTACCTTGAGAGAGAAAGCCAGTAACAAAAGTGTGTCTTGCATCTCATATAAAGCGATCAGAAGGAAAGATTTCAAACTAGGCTCCTTCTGCTGCTGTTTCATGCCTTAGTAATCCTCAGTATATGTTTCTCTCATCTTTTATAAGCAAGTAAGCAGCATTAGGAGCAAGCAAACCTCTAACCCAGGACTTTAAAATAAAGAGCAGAGCAGAAGTTTGACAAAGCTCTGCTCAATAACTGATTATTTTTCCCCCTAGGATTTAATTAGAATATTGACATGCTGTTGTAACTTATGACGCTAATAACTTGTCTGTCTAAAAGCCAAAGTGATTTAAGTTTTTACCAGATTATCCAAACTTCCTGATGCTGTGAACTTACTGGTAAAATCCTGGTATGACTGAGAACTACAGGGACAAATGCTGAATATCTAAAAGAGCATAGGATTGCAGAGTTTATGGTATAGCACAGAAGCAAAGAGAATGATAGCTCATCGGGGTCCCTTTGCTCAATTGTGGAACAGAGGAATGAGACCATTGCTGAACCCCTGGGCAATGAGGCAACAGCAGGTTTAGCATTGTAATAACTACTTAGCCTTGCTAAACCTTAACATTTGCATCACTTGTCACCAAGAACGGCGCTTGAATCATGTGCTAGCTATGCTGTTGAACAAACAGAAATAACCTTTGTCCTTTGTTTTCACTTTCTTTCCACTTTCATTTCTTTTTTTTCTTTAATAGTTGCAGTTTAATTGAGATTGGCTTTTTTTGTTTTTTCACCAGGATGCCCCAATGGCATTGTTAAGATTTCTGTGGAATTAAAGCAGGGAGAGTCATATCCCTGAATGGTCCTTAAGAGAAACAATTGTTAATGTGTAGCTTCTCACTTCTTGTTTCTATATGGGCTACTATATATTTTTTAAAATAAAATTACTTGGCAATCACTGTGAAGTGCCCCTTTATATACCATACTATTATGAGGACTCTTTCATGCATACATAAGCCCTAGTTTACTCTAGCTTAATCCTCTCCGAGAATGTGAACCTCTATGGCAATTAGCAGTTAAGTTACAGTGAACCATGGCTACTTTTCTCTTGAATGAGTGCATCTACAGCAGTGAATAATGTGCCTTAACACTGAGGTCACTCCTGTATTTGCTTTGTCTTAACTTTTCTCAGTATATCAATGTTAGACATGGCCTACATTTAAGTTTCTCATTATTTTTCTGTGAATAATATATCCAAATCAAAGGTAAGGGAATTTTAGTGTTAATTTGTGTTCTGCTGAGAAACAGGTGGGGGCTTGGACTTTGAAAATATTTGAATATGTTTGAAAAGGTGGTTTGGCCCTGGAAACACTTTAGGCATATCACTGGAATCCTGGCACTATGCATCTTACCATTTCCCTCTTTAGTACCCTTATGATTTTCATGGCCATAGCAAGAATTGTAATCTCTTTTCTGTTCTCACTCCCTGTGGCAGATTTTGCCACCTCCTGATAAAGGCCTTTGGTGTCCTTTACATTCCAAAAACCTGAGCAGGATGTAATAGGGGGAAAAAAGTTTATTGCATGAGATGGGTGACAGGGATCTTCTGGAGAGAGTCCAGCATAAGGCAACAAAGATGACTGGGGGATTGGAGCACCTCCCTTACAAGGAAAGGCTGAGAGAGCTGGGACTCTTTAGCCTGGAGAAGAGAAGGCTGAGGGGAGACCTTCTTCTTGCTTAGAAGTATCTAAAGGGTGGGGTGAAGGAGGATGGAGGCAGACTCTTTTCAGTGGTTCCCAGTGACAGGACAAGAGGCAACAGGCACAAGTTGGAACATAGGAAGTTCCATTCAAACATAAGAAAAAGCTTCTTTACGGTGAGGGTGACAGAGCACTGGAACAGGCTGCCCAGGGAGGTTGTGGAGTCCCCTTCTCTGGAGATTTTCAAGACCCGCCTGGATGCAGTCCTGAGTAATGTGCTCTAGGCATTCCTGCATCAGCAGGGGAGTTGGACTAGATGATCTCCAGAGGTCCCTTCCAACTCTAAAAATTCTGTGATTCCGTGATTCCATGATTCCGTGATTCTGTGATTTGACTCCATAATCAAAACCTCATGTCACAGACCAAGATGCTGCCTTAATTTGTTTTAGACATTGTACAATAAAGAGTAAGTGTTGATGGTGCACCACGATACTTGTAGTCCAAGTAGTAAGGGAAGAGGCAACAGATGGACACAGACAGGTGAAGTGCAAGAGATAACATTGGTCAGTGCACTAGCTAAAATAAAATGAACTGGCTTTCAATGCCACTTTTAGCATATCAAAGCTCTGTGTACATGGGAGGGGCGCACCCTCCTCAGGACTCTCACCCCTGAGTGGCAACTGACCGTGGAAGCAGCAGGCTCGCAGTCCCAGTTGCAATTTGGGTCTGCAAAACCCCTGCTCATCCACTGGCTATTTCCTACCATCACTACTGAAAAAACAGGTTTGGTCATTTGTATTTTGGCCAACTTCCAAAAGAAATGCAGCAGCTGCTATGGTTGTAACATTTCATGGTGGTAGGAATGAGCAGGATTTCTCTTAAAAAAACGCAGGGCTTTCCTGTGCTCTGTGCTTAACTAATTGAGAGGTTTTGACCTAAGTGTACATATCAGCAGTGTAATGGTTGCTCTGTTAGTTGTTAAGATGTTGTTATGTAGTCTCCACAAACACTGGAAATTTCTGGTTTGTGTGTATATGTATGTTCTTCATTGTTAAAGACCTTGGTAAACAGATAACATTGTTCTTACCTTAGAGACCTAATCCCCCACCCCAAATGCTAATTTTTTTCAAGTGGACATTGTTGGTGCTGCAGGAGATATTACTGTTACTGTAAAAGTGGTTAGACAAGAAAAAAAGTAAAGTGCCATATTTAAAATTGAAATAGAAAAATAAAAACAAACAAAATGTAGAATGTGCGAAGAATGAGATGTAAAATGGCAGAGAGGCTAGCAGAAGCTGTTACTGTAAAATAGCATTTACAGTCCCCCTCCATACTACCAGTATCTAACTAAAACCTGAAAACTACATGACCTGGGGAATTGCAACAATTGTAGCTGTTCGTTTTTCCCCTGTGTCTTTTTAGACTGTATGAATTCTGATGTGAATTTAGGTCATAAAGCAAATGGGTCATAAAGCAAACTGTAAGAAAGACCTTGATGCACATTTAAGTACATCTGAAAAATCTTCAAGGAATTTAGGAGGATATTTTGATATTAACTGATGAATTTCCAGAAAGACCAGCCTCAGGCTGTCAAAAAATAAGGATGCCAATCCAGAATTAAGAGAATAAGTAGATCTCCATGGGCGAATACACAGAGCACGTTGCTAGCGTTGTTGCACTCTGTTAATGCTTTTTACCTTACTCATCACTTGTGTGGTTCACGTTCATGATAGCAGAGACACAAATCAGTAAAATTAACTAAATGCTGAATGGTTTTATTTTAAGAAGCCTTTTTGTTGTGTTTAAACAGCATACCAATGGAATAGCTATTTTTTCCCTGAACCGGAGCCGTCTTGAGCAAGGTTCTCATAAAGCATGCTTAAAGGAGAAGAGTGTGTGGAGACTGCCCCAAGGATTAACATGACAACATAGAGGCTTTGTAGATTAAAGCCGTTGAACTTTGGATGAGTCAGTTTTGTGCTGGGATACATTATCTAACCTGCTCTGGTGGACAAGAGATTTTAGCAACCGGGTTAAATGAAATTATAGAACAGGGGCTGAGTTAGGAGTTGTATTTTCTTTTTTATAGCTTATTGGGAGAGTTCAGACTTGGTTATGGTGAATGGGAAACAGTAGACTTGTTAGTCCTGCTTTTCTAGCATCTGCTATTTTATCTATAGAGTGAAGACATGTTGAGGGGAAGGGGAGTATGTAATGCTTAATTTAACTTACAGTTTGCAACGTAAGTTTTACACTATGTCAAGTGTACCTAGGCCATGTAACATGTGACTGTTTGTTAGCATTTGCGTAAATAAAGACTTGTTTGACATTTGTAGTCTGAGTGTTGGAGATAAATGCATTAGGTTCCTGCAGTGGACTATGGGCCTCTGCCAACAAATGAAGGAATCTAGATAATTAAAAGGATCATAGCTCCATACTCTCTCAAGTTTCAGGATCTGCACAAGAATTTTTATTCTCTCTGTCACAGTAGTATCTGTGCTTCTTTCAACTATCTCCCTTTATCATCACAGATGGGTAGGGATTGTTATGGCAGATTAAATTTTTGGACATTAAAACCTTGCTAACATTGATGGATGATGGACACTTACCTGAGCCACGCAGCACAGTACAGAGAAGCCTGGCCTGACACTGTGGGTGATAGCTCTTCAGAGGGCATCACGGAGCTACTCTATGCAAGTTATTAACTCCTGTCTTTCAGTACTTAGTAAACCTTATGCAAGGTTTATCAGTTTGGCTGTGGAACTCTACCAGTGCAAGAACTGTCTTTGAAACCAATCGAGCTGAGAAGATCCCAGCTGTAAAGAGGAGAAGCAATTGTTCTCTGTGCTCCTGGAGTGCTCACAGGGGAACCTCATGAATGAGGTGCTTTGCCATATCTACACCGCATAGGTATATAGGATAGGTATACAGGCATTGAAAGTGCCCCAGGGTTCTCTACAATAGTTGACAACACCAGACTGATGTCTGGACCTTTGCCATTTTCATTCAAAATAGCACTTTATTGGTAGTATTTCAGGGCTTGTTTGAGTTTGTGCTTTGGGTCACATTTGTGCTATAAAAGAAGATAAAGAGAATTTGAAGATGTCTTCTGTACTGATATCTCTGTGTCTTTTTCCTTCTTTACAGCATTTTGTTTGCAGACATTGTGGGGTTCACTAGTTTGGCATCACAGTGTACTGCTCAAGAGCTGGTGAAGCTGCTGAATGAGCTCTTTGGCAAATTTGATGAATTAGCTACAGTAAGTACAACATTCTTTTTTCAGTTTAATTTAGATTCCTTTCTGAAAAATGATGCGTGAATTACACATGTTAGAAATCTGCAATAGACTGATTTAGCACCGTGTGTCATGAATTTCTAAAGCTTCCATTCTTTATTAATATTCTGGAGAGAAAACAGTCTATTTTAATTGTTTAGGAAAGAAGCTTAAGTTGCTATTTTTAAATATACTTTTCTTCTCCTTCCTTGGAGGCCATCAGTGTTCATCATTGGTTTTGTTTGCACAAAACAGGGAAAACATTTCAATATTTACGTTTCTATCCTGCATGGAAAAAAAACAGGCTAATGGAAAGTATGAAAATATTGGCAGTATGGCATAAAACTACTTTCTGTGATAAGAAGCTAGAGAGTAGAATTAGTTCTTCACAGAGAGCACTCCTTGTCACAAAAATTATGGTAGCTTTTCAGAGAGGCTATTATATGCAAAATGGGATCCGTATTATAACTGATGCATATGTTTTGGTCATTGCACTTACATTGTGCCAGAGTCCCCAAGGAAAAGAAAATGAGAGAAATGTTCCGTGCCTATAACTCCTAGCAGTCTAATGGTACTACAAGCATTTGACAAGAAATGAGAGGAATGAATGAGCCTGAAAAAGTCACGCATCTTGTTTGAAATTACATTTAACAGTATGCTGAAAATGTGTTTTCCCCTTGAACAAAGCAAAACTTAATCAAATCTATCTTGTTTGCCAGCCATGTCCTCAGAGCCTTTGTTGCTGAGAAGTATCACCTCCACATAAATTATGCTCCTTCACTATCTAGCTATCTTGTCTTCAGACTCTGTGCAGCAGCCTAGAGAACACATTTCTTTAGGTCCTCAACATAAACGGCATCCATGTTTTTTCAGTCCAAACTCACTTCTCCTTGATGTATTCTTTCACATGAGAGATCTGAAGCCTGTGGACACTTTGCATCTATGGCTCCCTCTTGATAAACAGCTCTCAAGGACCCCAAGGAGAAAGAAATCTTCTGCTCCACAGGATGCCAGAGTTGAGGAAGACCTATTCTTAGTTAAATGAGTTGTCATTTGATAAGTGTTATGTCCTGGTTTGCACTAGCTGTTCAAGTCATAACAGAGAGGAACTGTTGTGTGTTCCTTTTTTCCAAGAAATACAGAAGATTAACTTATATGCTGAGTAGAGATCCAATGGAGGTGAACAAATGGTATGAATTTGTTACACGCTCATTAACCTTTGTGTAACCAATTAATTACTTTGAGTACTGGCAGTGCTTTGTAGAGAGCACAGGTCCCTAGCCCAGAGTACTTCATAGATGTATACCTTAGAAATAAAAGGGACTCCCATGTAGTGATCATTGGCAAGAGCTTAAATGGCCTAAAAAGTTCAAATAGTCTCTTTACTTTAATTTCATTACTGAATTTCATCCTCCAAATGTCAAATGGCCATCTAATAAGATCTTTTAAGACTTACAATGCTATCATTTGTAGAGTCATCATAACCATGAAACACAGGGCAGTGTAATAACACAGGACTATTGTGACATAACACAAGATCACACATGTGCACACAGAAATGCACATGCCTATGACATGAGACAGCACTGAAGCCAGTGAGATGGCTACTGCACCGTGCTTGCTCCCTCAGCAGTGGCCAGGTGCAGCCAACGGGAGGTGTCAGTGACACCTTGAACCAGGGTACCAAGCAGATGCTAGCTTTTGGTGCAAGGTCAGTTTTTTTGTCAGCAAAGAAGCAGATCGGAGATAGCAGAGGAGCTAAAAAGCCTTAGCTTTGCTGTTCAGCCTGCATGCATTCTTTTTCCAAATTTGAAATTAGATCTTAAGGTTTCTTTCAGCCATGTGAAAAAGATTTGTTATTTACGTGTCCTTCTAGTTCAAGACTGTGCTGCATTGGGGTGTGATTAAGGACAGAACCTATGAGCTTTCCTTGGTGCCTTCTGATATTGTAAAGGGAGATTTGTTATTGTGTGTCCTACAGTCAGAAGAAATGTGCTGAGAAGTGTAGTTTTTCAGAAGGATTCTGATCTTTTGGTTAAAACAACTTCCAGATATTCATTATTAAATCAAACCAGAGGATGGGGCTGATTTTAAAACAATGCTGTGCTTTAGTATTCAGAATGATGTAGCAGAAAACTGCAAGGACTTTAAAGAAAAATGTAATGGTGATAGGTGTGTTCCCTGTGACTACCAAAGTAGATCTGTGAGTGTGCACACTGTGTGCTGCTGCTTCTTAGGAAGCAATGTCAACTGGAAGGGGCAGTTCATGACAAGCCTTGTTAAAACAATTGTCATGTCTTAAAACTGTAATGCTTAAAAAAAATCCCTGTCGCCACTGTGGGAAGTGTAGTAAGTGTAAGGCAGCATGTATTTGCTGGGAATCTCATGAAGACTCTTGGCATTTTGTCACATTGACATATTGTAGGAATAGTGAGTCTTTGCTTTTTGACAGTATAGCTCCGAAGCTGAGCAGAGCCAGGTGCTTCAGACAGACATAAAAAATTCTTATTGAGAGATCTGGGAGAATTTGATCCTAAATTTTGTCCTTCTGACATTTAGAAGCCGGTTTATGCTCTTTAGCATTAGATTTTTCTCTCTTTCTCTATGCTGTTTGTTTCATTTTTTTGGTAAGGCAAATAGTTTTGCTCTTTTTTAAATGCTACACCTTTTTTTTAAAATTACAATAGCTTCAAATATAGTTACAGCTCATAACAGGGAGTTCTGAAGGCAAGCCTTAAGTTTCAATTTATTGTCATTCAACTCCTTTGAAAGTTTGCTTATGCTTTCTGTTTATAGAGGGAAGAAAATTCCTGATCTTCTTACTCCCTACTAGAAATAATCAGTACTTTTATCATGTCCTTTCTTTTTTATTCACCTTTGGAGAAAATATGTTTTTGAAAATGCTTATCTTGTACAGGTTATTTTACCTTGTAAGTCACTGAGTCTTTGTTAGGAGAAGAGGTGATCAGAATACAGTACTTAAAATGGTGGCATGTTTTCTGTTTTCGCAATAGCACTGTTTGGTTTCTTAAAGAAACAATCTTAGATAGTCGTATTTTGTATAGGACTTCATGATCCCCTTAATAACTTTTGAGTCTTTGAGCCAACTTCAGTCACTTTGAAGAAAGGAAAGTGAGTCTCGAAAATATAAAGCTAAACAAAAATGAGTGACAATATTAATATCCTTGTGGGAGTGCAACTTCAACCTAGACAGACATCAGAAAATCCACATGGAGAAGCGCTGTTATGAATACCTCAGGGTTCATTTGTATGTCTGGTTACTGAAGTACTTGTAATGTCACAGTTTTTAGGCACCCTGGTTTTCTATAAGCATTTTGGATAAGTTTGCCCATTCTGCAGAGGTTCCCTTGGGACTCTACACAACCATAGCAAGCCACCTTCCTGAACTTATGCAGTTAGTTAAGTTTGTCATAAGCCTTATGAGTAGTTCAAATAGAAAGAATGGTTTTGCATTAATTTTTATTGGATTTTATCTGCTGTTCACACTTAGTTTACTTAGTTCAGGCTGTTACTTCTGAAGTTCCTCAGTTTCTGCCGGTTTTAGTTAAGCAGAGTAGCTTTGTGCAGTCTCAGATTTTACCCTAATGATAGTCATTCTGCATTACATATTATCAATGAATGCTTTAAACAATTGATATTGGCAAGAGGTCTTAGATGCCTTGCAATTAACGCTTAGACTATAGCTAACTTCCAGTTTGTCATTCTTCAGCTTACCTGTAAGAGTGACAAATTTTAATGAGGTATGATCATTTGCATCATGTTGGTTTTATGTTCCCAAGGAATTCTTGGACACATGACATTTAGGCTGGGTGCCTCGTTGCTTTAACACACTGTATATTTTCTCTTTGTCTTCTTTAATACACTGTGCATTTTCTTGTCATGCTTTAGCTGGATTTACTGTGAATGAGAGTGGTTCTCAAGGCTGCGGTTACCCATGTAGCATCACATAGAGTTGCACATGCCCCTGCTCGGGTACTGTCGTGGTCACAGCTCCACTGTATTGTGATATAATTCTGCTATACCCAAAATAAGTCATCTTAATAGAAAAGAGGAGGCATTTCTCCAGCATCCTGCATCCTGATGAAACAGCTTTGCTTTTTAGAGAAGTTTTGATCTTCTTTAATTATTCTTTTCTTTGGTAGATTTTTCTCACATACTTCTTGCATCTAATCTATGTGGAGAATTAATTATTTGGGTTTACAGATTCAGTTATTTCCCTTTCAACTTCAACGTCACTGCGTCTTGGACTTCTAAGACTTTCCATTTACAAGTGGATAAGGATAAATGAAGTTTAGGCTCTTTTTAAAGGAAATCTTTAGAAGAGGATTTGGATATTCTGAATGAAAGATTTAACTTGTTTGTGCCACTTTTGGCATCTCATCTATTAGCCAGGGTGACACACAGCACTTCCTTATTCTTTCTATTTGCAGTTATGTATACCTTCAGGCTTTATCAGTATTTGTAGGCTGAGTCTATTTTTATTTCTTTCAATTTTAATTTAGTAACCTTTCCTGATTACCTTCTTAGCTTTTAACAATTCTTACTTTCCAAATTTCAATGTTACGGAAGTGGCTTTTTGTACCTGTTCAGCCTCAAAGGTATTGAACTTAACAATGTTGCAGCTGAGCCTTAAGCAAAGGGTCAGTAAGCAATATTTTTAATCAGCTTCTGCGTTGTTTTTTTTAACTGTGTCAAGAACAGTCAGTCCTTTGCTGCACTTTGAACTACCTTATTCCTAGAAACAATCAGTTTGAGAAATTGATTCTATTGAATCTATAGAATGCTCTTAGTTTATATGAAGATAATTATGATGTCTTTTTTAAATATAAAATGAACAAAGTTTTGTGGGCTGGGTAAGATGGGAAAGTTAGTGCTGGAAAACATAGATATAAACTTACAGCATGTAACCCTTCTTTGTTGAAATTTGTAAGCGTGCGCTAGAGGGGGATATTTACAAAGGCTAATTTTAAGGATACTTGTCTCCCTGGGTTCCATTGATAGTGCAGACATAGGATCCCACTGAGGCTGATAATGCACATAAGCTGGAGTCTGATTTTGAAAAGCCATCTGGAGATGTCTCCTAGAGAGACCTAAGAAGTAAGCTTTCTTAAATTAAAGTGGTCTTAATGAATATGCCTGCAACTCTATAGGATCAGGGACTAATGATGTGTGTATTGTGTATAACTAAAGTAAATGTCTGTGGGATGGTTTTCAAGGGAGGAAGATAATGTCACACACTTTAAGTACTGTAGGAACATATGAATGGGCAGGTAACACAGAGGTTAGGTCTTACTCAACCTCCTTCATGGTACTTTTTAGGTAAGAGGATACTGTGCCTGCTATGCCAATTGTCTGTCATAACTCTTGTCATGATTTGCATACTTGTGGTAAATTACCAAATTCTTCCTGCATTTGTATTTTGCAAATCTGAGATTTGCATCTTTGTATAGGAATGTGTTGGATTGTACCGATCAGCTTCAGATGCTTGCGGTGTGCGCATTTGTACTGAAACTAATTGTTTTGACTCCTTGTGCAGTCAGCATAGAGAAAGGTATTTCTGGAGTTCAGTATGTGTCATCCAAGGGGGACGTCTGATTGCACTCCAGAAGTGCCTGTTTCACTTCATTGTTGTAGAGGCAGTTTGACTGATAACCCAGGTGTGTATTTTAGCTGTCGGCACACACAGTCCTGCCTGGAAACAATTGCCCATGCACGGATCTGTGGGCATAGCAGTGCATCAGGAGAGGAGCTGTCAGGACATCTTGTCAGCCTTGGGCAGACCATGCCTCCTTCACTGGAGTCCAGAAGCACTATCCTCAGAGCAGTTAGCTTTGCTGTTCTCAAGCCAGACTTTTTATCTGCTTGAAGTCTGTGGAAATCTTTCTGGAAACTTCTTTCCTTATAGCCAGCTGTACACAATGTCTTGCTAGTTCTTCTCATGCTGTCACTTTTTGGTAATTCTGACAAATGGGGAGGAATGGCCATTTCCAGTGATTAGGTCTTGAAGATTTTCTATGCTTTTTTGTTTGGAGCATGACTGAATTTCATACTTTTGTTGGTGTACAAATGTGACAGTTTTTTAAAATCTCCTCTATTGTGTTGTTCCCAGACAAATCTGGAAAAATATCCATTTTCTGAAATTTAAAGCTTAGTTTTTCAACATTTTGTAGTGTATTTGTTTTAGACTTGTTTCTCCTGAGTTATTCCTCTTCATAAAAAGACATCTTAAAAGATACTTAATGAAAGCTGGAAAGGAGACAAGCATGCATATCAGTCATGATGATTGTGTAAAATATTCTTGCTAAAATCCTTTTTCATTTCCAAGTAAATTAACATATGTAACTGTTAAATAGGTTCTTACTCTCCAGGACTAAAAACATTTAACCTTCTGGTTTTGTAAAATTACTCTCCATGTAGAGTTGGGAAGAAATTTATTGTGAGACTGAGAATGCACAGAAAAGTTAGGCCAAGAACCAGTAGGTTATTGCAGGTCAGTATGTATAATTGCCAAGAAAATTGAGCGAAAACATTTGAAGCAAAATGTCTTCTTTTCTATAGCTGTCCTGAATAACTCTATATTTGTTCATGTATGATATGTATCCGTGATGGTGGATAATTTGTAATGACTTCACACATACATTACTAAATTACAAGCTTACATATCCTCATCTGGAGATGGCCAGCTTTCCTCAGTCAGAGCCTACCAAGCCATTTTCTGTGGTACTTCCTATACTGTAATCAGATTTGTTTTCCTTTATTATTATTTCTGCCACTCTGTAGAAGCTCTTCTTGTTAAGTCTTTACTAATTGTTTATTGCCATGAGTATGTCTCCATTACCTTGCTAAATTGAACTGTATGGAGTATTGCAGTTAGCTCATTCTCAAGTTGGTTTTTTTTTTTTTGTGCTGGGAATATCAGATGTGCAAGAACTAGTGTAAATTGGTAAAGTTACTATTTGAGGGCATTTTCCAATAAAAGCTTATCAAAATAGTTGTTTTATTTTTTAAACCCACAGTTCAAAACCTGGGTGAAAAGAAATGTTAAAATGTTTATGCAGTAATTGACAGGATACAATGAAATTTTCTAATGGGCTGGAGAGTTTTCAAAAGTGTGTTATCACTATTGGCACACTGCATTGTAATGGAGCTGGTTGTAATTTCCATGTCGATTCATTACACTCAGGATTTGACTATGAAGTTTATCTGATAAGCTGGCTTCAATAATCTCTCACATGTTGTGGCCCACGTTCAGAGTAGTTATTAAAACAGATTTGGATACTGCACAGAGAAACCATGTTGGTAAATCTTTTAGTTTTACTGAAAAAAAAAATAAAATAAGTGAAATTACTGTTTGTCATTAATGAAAGTTGCAGATGGCATGAGTAAACTCTGCATCCAGCTCTGGGGCCCCCAGCACAAGAAAGACACAGACCTGTTAGTGGGGGTCCAGAAGAGAATAACGAAAATTTTGAGAAGGCTGGAGCACTTCTCCTGTGAAGAAAGGCTGAGAGAGTTGGGGTTGTTCAGCCTGGAGAAGAGAAGGCTCCAGGGAGACCTTATTGCGGCCTTTCAATATGCAAAGGGGGCTTATAAGAAAGTTAGCAAGAGACTTTTTACCAGGGTCTATAGTGACAGGACAAGGGGCAGAGTTTTTAAACTGAAAGACAGTAGATTTAGATGAGATATACGGAAGAAATTCTTTATGACTAGGGTGGTGAGAGACTGGACCAGGTTACCCAGAGGAGTTGTGGATACCCCATCCCTGGAAGTGTTCAAGGTCAGGTTGGATGGAACTTTGGGCAACCTGATTTAGTGGAAGATGTTGCTGCCTGTGACAGAGGGTTTGGAACTAGATGATCTTTAAAGGTCCCTTCCAACCCAAACCATTCTATGATTCTGTGATTCTATGATTTTCACAGATTTAGCTGTTAGAAGTGAGCCTAAATAGGCTCATTTTTTATCAGCACAGAAAGAGGGCCCTTTCAAGGGGGGTTCAAAGTAGGGCTTTAAGGAGTGTTTTGCATGTGAATCTAAAACCATTTCGTCATCTTTTTCTGCACCTAGCTGTATCTTTTGTGAATACTTCTGCATCTAAGAGCCTTTCACTGGGTTGTCCTTCTCCTGGAATGTTTTTGGATTTGTTTTTCTCAAAAGCTCTTTGGTGCACAAAACGGAGTTACAGACCTGAGGGAAAAAAATAGATTTTTATTTTTTGTTTAATTTTATATGGCAATTAAATATAGTAGGAAAATGTAAATATCAAAAATGTAAACTGATCTTTTACAAAGGATCTCTCCCTCTCACCATGCACTGAACTTAATATGGTGTTGCTTAGTTGCACTGTACAGCCTTCCAACAAACTCCATCCATTTCACTGCCTTTTCTTCTATGACCCTGAAGGAAGGTGGCTTGTCCTTCACCATTTCCTTGACAGTAGAACACTGTACTATGCCTTTCCAAAGGCTCTTGGAGCAGTAAGGAATTCACTATACCTCTGCGTAAAGGAAGGAGTGGAATAGTAATGCCGAGAACAGGTATCAACATCCAGATATCTTCTACCAGTCTGTGTTCAAATCTGTTGAAAGGGGGGGCTCAGAACTGGTGTCTGGAGCATAACTGTCAGGCTGAGTCACCTTGGTTAGTATATCAGTAGTCCAGAGGATGAATATTAAAATTTACATTTATTGCATATGTTGTGTATATATGCAAGAGAACGTAGATAAATTTGCAGAACTGTGTGCCTGTGCATATTATAGGTGCACATATATATGCATGAACGCATGTATTTATACAGCATGATCGCCAAAACATAGGTTTTTTGCACTTCTGTTCCAATATAATGGATAAATTTAATGAAATGGATTAGAGACATAATTTCATCTTTAGAGTATGTAGTAGAAAATAGTATTCTTTCTGCAAGTGTCTTTTGTGTCTCTGTACACATCTGTAATACAGATAAATTTATGTTAACTTCTAGAGTGATTCAAAGCTTTGTAATGCAATTTTCTGTTGAGTTTAATAGGACTTTGGCACAAAGTGCTATAAATCTTAAGTATGCTGCACATGCTAAATACACTGAAAATAAGCTGCAGTGGTAACAGTGGTGAATCCTATCTTGTCCTCCCTCAAGACCTCCTTGGAAGCAGAATGAAGTTCTAGGTTTGTGAAGAGAGATAACTAAGGAATGCATTTTATTGCTATTTTACATCTTTGGGGAGTTCTAGAGATGCTTTGCATTTTTTTCCCCCAGTAGTCATTTTATACTGTAATAACTAAGAAAGGACTGTAACTGTCATGTGGTTAGCCTGGATTATTGAATTATGGCTTGGGTCCCTGTGGATTAGAGGGACAGCTGGTATAAATTAGTGTAGTTCCCCTGAAATCCACGCCATGCTGATTAATATGAACTGAAAATTGGATCCCCTTTGTCTACCTGATACAAACAGTTCAGCTATAAGCACAACAGGGTGCTCAAAGGAAGCTGTTGGAATCGGTCTTTCCAGAATAAAATGACTGATAAACCAAGAAGGAAGGAAAACAAGAGGAAAAATATGAATGGGAATGAAACACAAAAGTAATTCTGTGATGGGTCCTTTCCTCAGGGTCCCTGCTCTTCCTTTTGGCTGATTGAACGTCTGTAAGGGAGGGTGACCATGCCCCCCTGTGGCACTGCCTGGCCCCAGTGATGAAGCTCTTAACAGCAGCGACAGGGCCAGGAGAGTAGTGTATATTCCTTCTTCAGCCCTCGTAGTTCACCACTACATCCCCCAGAATTAATTCTACTCTTATTGAAAACTGACCCATCAGAGATTTGCATTTTGGTGGTTTTCTTCTACCCAAGACTTCTCTTCAATATGTGAAGAAAACACTTAGCTGTTTTTTTCAGGGAGTAGAGCAATGGTTTTTTTCCCCCTACAGATTCCAAGTTTCAGGCAGTGAATGGATGGGGGAAGAATAAAGGGGCTTTGAGCTCAAGAGCTTGCTCCCTGTGCTGCCAGTACATTTCCTTCCACTCCTCTGCTGCATGCAGTACTGCTCTTGTACTAATTTGCAGCTATGCAGGGGCAATTCCCAGAGTTTTCACTAACGCTGAAGTCTGAAGTTTGGTGAGGATGCCAAAGGCTTTCCTGAGAGAGTAAAGCCTTTGGTATAAGTCCAGGCCTAATAGATCTCCTCCCCTTTACCCCAACACTTACGTAGCTGAACCTGGACATGTGTTACTTTTGGTTTTCTTTTTCCCTTTTTTTTTTTTTTTTTTTTTTTTTTTTTTTTTTTTTGGGCGGGGGACTTTAACTTTACAATCACTAAGCATTGTAGGTAGTGACCAAACTCTTGTTCACATTTTTCTATCCTAAACAAAACTAAATGTTATTACTGCTCATGTCCAAGGGCATTCTAGGAGAGTGTAAGTCTGGTAGGGTCTGAGTTAGGGGAAGCAGGAATCACTGCTTATGAGTCTTTTTATAGGCCTTATTAATATTTTCTCTTACTCTACACAGCATAACGAAATCCAAAGTGGCTGAATATGGTAAAAAATCTTTTTAGGTACCTTAGTTGATGCAGCTTTTATTAGTAGGAACAGCAAAAAAGTATCTTTCTAATTTATGGATAAATAAAATCCCTCCTACTCACAGATTGTGATTCCAGGAGGGTAAGACAGTAAAAGTCTGAAAAGTACACCTGCAAATCAGGTTGTTAGCAGGCTTGCAGAAAAGGAAATGGATGTGTATAACAAGCATAAAATATATTAATTAAGTCACATGGGGTCAGACTCATCCTTGGTGTAATTCCACTGCAGTTATTGGAGATATGACAGAGAGAAGTTCAATGTTTAGCTTTTAAAATCTTGCTTTTTAAAATTGTTATCTATCTGACCTTCCTTTTTGGCTCACTTTGACAGGTACTCACATATCATGATGTAGAAATACATAGATTGTTTCAGTGAAAGAAGGCAGAACAGGGACTCTTTCCTGCACTAGCACATGCCATATCTAAAATAAATAAAAGCTTTGAAGAGGCTCTTCTACCAGAGAGTGTTACAAGAAATAAAAATAATGTACTAAGCATCCCTGACTGACTTTGGATGTGTTCATGCAACAATTACTTACTTGAATGGACTATAAAAAAAACCAAAAACAAAACAAAAAACAACACACAAACAAACAAAAAAACCCAAACGCCAAAAAAACCCTAAAACCCAGCAGCAACAATAAGAATTGCTGCAATCTGACATGTGAGAAAGATCCTCCTTTAAAACACTTTGCACAGTACAATCTCTCTGTTCAAGAGAACACCTAGCTGTCTGCTTAGGTATTCTGCTGGGAGAGGTCTGAAAGCACCTTAAACTTTGTTATTTCTTTGAGACAACCGTTTTTGAGATAGATAGATAGATAAATAGATAGATAGATAGATAGATAGATAGATAGATAGATAATTAAAAAATGTAAATTCTTTTCTCTTCACTTCTTATTAAAAAACGCCTTATCCTAAGTGTACAAAACAATATTTGACTTGTATAATAGAAGAATATGGAGTTAATGGTCTGAATTTCCAGTTTTGCAGTCTAAGTTGGCAGACTTCACTCTTTCTGCAAAAGACATTAAAATAAAGGACTGCAACAACAAAAACGGAGAGTTGTTTGAAACAGAAGCCCCCCCCACCCCAACCCCATTCCCCCTAACAGGTAGTAGCATGAACTGCTTTATAAAGTGCTTGTCTGAAAGTGTAAAGAAAGCTCTTAGCAACTTTGAAGTATCCTCTGCTTTCTGAACTGGGCTTCCACTTCACGCTGACAAACTCTGTGACTGACAGTTGTGCCAGAGGGAATTCTGCAGATCCACTTGGAAACATCTCAGTAAGGCACTGCAGGTGGGCAAGCTGCCTGGCTAATGCAGTGCTAGCAATCTCTGGTGTTCTTTATGATGTGCATAAAACCAAATTATCAGCCATTTCTAAACAGAAATTGCTTTTATCAACTATGACTAGAATTTGTAATGATCACACTTGAATTCATCACTGTCACAAATGTGAAAAATATTGCTGAGTCAAGGCCTTCTTTGGAAGTTGCTGACGAAACAAGACAAAGAGAGGGTAAGGGTTTATTTTGTCAATTTGCATATCAGTCCTTAAAAGGATTGCTCTTACAAAACTGGAAGTTTGTGGAAGTCTGCTTCACATGTCAAGAAGAAGAAAACAAATTATTTTGCTAGAGATTACTGTATATTAATTGATGATTATTATAAATAAGGAAAGTGAAGATAACTTCTGATAAGGAACAGAGTGGTGGTTTCAAAAAGGGCAGGTAATTTAGCCATATGTCTTCCATCAAAATTAATATCTCTCTAGAAAATGCTGTAGTCCTTATTTTCTTTTTCTTTTATTTTTCTCTTGCACAAGTAATAAACTGACTTGGGAAAGTGGTAATGGATCAAGCTCTGTTCTGTTTTTTCCCTTTCTTAAACTGTCTACCAGGCTGCTAAACTGTGCTGTGCCAGTCTGACAGTAATTTTGTGTGCCCCGTTATAAAATGTGTAGTACTGCTCCATAAATAAAGTCATTAGAAGTGAACCATTTTTGAGTTAGACACTGAATAGGAGAGAACACTGATTGATTAACAGATACATATTGTCTACCCCAGATTACTGAAATGGCTTTTCTGAATAACTTTCGGCTTGGTCAAACAGTCATTGCCTGGCCACAAATCATGCATACCAAATCTGAAGATGAAAAGGGCTTTATCGAGGATTGTAAGGTGTGGGGCAAAACTGGATATATTTTGGAAAGTAGGTTTCAGCCTTCACTACTGAGTACCCCCTACTGCTTCAAGATTTGCCCACAATTTTTAAAAAAATGGCTTGTTTTCCACTATAATTTAGTGGTTTCTACTAAAAACTTAGTGGTTTCTTTTAAAAAACTTAGTGGTTTCTGTCCAGAAACCTTGAATTGCAAGGCCTGTTTTGTGTCAGGATAGATTTTGAGGTCTGCATATTACTTTATGTGCATCAATAATTATTCTACTGATATAATACCATTTAGCCAAGGATCTCAAAATACCAAATTAAAACTCTAAGTAAAATAGTTGAGGCATTTTGTGCCTATAGGCTGCAGGAATACTTCTAAGGCCTTGGTGAGAATGCTTCTAGAATAATTATGCTTGCGTTCATTAAAATATATATTAGCAATGATAAATAGTGGTATATTTAAAATCCTGCTGTACAGCAGAAGAAATGTTAAGGAGTCAATCTCAGAAAAGCCTTTTCTGCTAGTTAAGCATATGCAAAAAGATGGCTCTTCTTTGTTTCAAGATCTGAAGTTACTGTTTAATTTATAAAAAGAAGTGTTAGCGTGCCTTCTTACATGCCTGAACAGAGGTAATTCTCATTTTATAATATTTGTTCAATACTCAGAACCATTTACAAAGAAGACAGGCGTGGGAATGCCTGCACCTGGAAGACTGTGTAGTAACAAGCCCCAAATGCTGTTGTATGACATGTCAGAGAGAAAGGGATTGCTGTAGGCATAACCATCGCTTCTGAGCTGGAATATGGGTAATGATGTGGAGAGTGTGGTCAACTCAGGAAGGCTTTGATTCTTGTAGGTAGGAGACTGAGTAAGAATACGTGCCCATATGAGAAGCTGAACCAATATGATTAGGTAATTTTTTTTCAGAAATTTTAAATTCCACCACCACTGCCACCCCTTTTTTTCTCCCTTTCTGTGCCACTGAAGTCAAGTCTACATAGCACACTGCTGGGGGAAGAATCATATTTTTTGTTAATCCTCTCTCATCATATTCACAACAGTTAATTTTTCACGGCACTTACTGGCATAGTCCCAGCTGTGTAAGTTGGATTCATTTAATCAGGGTATTTACTTTTCTGTCTCATACGCTAAATGGTTAGAAGTTGTCACAGTCTAGCTGCAAGGGATACCATCATCTCTTCATGTCTCCTCATAGTTTATCAGTTAAAGGCACTGCTTTCTTAAAGGTATTTTGCTACGTGCTTTCTCTTTAGTAATAAACGTTCTACTCAGGCTGATGTAGCAATTATCACATGCCATCATTGTTTTTTCAGAATGGGAGAGACTTAGCCAGATCTCTTTGGCTGCAGAAGTTAAACTGTATGCAAACAGGAGATAAATTTGATGGTAATGCAAACTGCCTCTGTCTTCTGATCTGCAAGTGTGTCATATTTACACTGATTTATGAATTGGTAATGCATAAGTGTGCATACCTTTACAGATAAATACATCACCTTTCCTGGTAAGCTGGAACTGCATTTGAAATAAAAGCTTCTCAGAATACAAACATTTCCTGATATTCGGTAGTTGTTTGGCTTCAGTCCTTTGGTTTGTTTTCATACAGAAATGAAGTCTCATTGCAAATCTTGAATTCATACTGACCTAATGTGAGGGCAAAGGAATAATATTTGTTCAGAACTATAGTTTTAAGCAATGTTACCCCATGTGTGTTGAGCAATGCAGGGCTGATCTCCAGTATATGTGTTATTTATAAATAAATAAACTAACAAATATGTATATGTCAGCTGTTCTGTACAGGGAACCCAGATTTCATGAACTGTAGATTACTTCATTTGACCACAAAAGGATTCCCTGAATGACTGCATAGTATTGGAGAAGATATTATCCTGTAAATATTGGACTATTTATATGAATAATGTAACTTTTCCCATTCTGTTTTTATTAAAGGAAAACCACTGCAGAAGAATAAAAATCCTAGGGGACTGTTACTACTGTGTATCAGGACTGACCCAGCCCAAAACAGATCATGCCCATTGCTGTGTTGAAATGGGACTGGATATGATTGACACCATCACGTAAGTACTGTGCACGGTGAACCCAGACAGGAGTGCTACAACTTGTATGTGGCAGTCAGGAAATATGTTCTCAGAAAAACAGCAGTGTCTGCTAGCATTGCCCACCCAGCAATTTACACTGTTACATTCATGTCAAAGGATACTGTTTTTAGGAAGGGTCATTCTAGACATCGATTTTCCACTCCATTTAATCACTGTGAGGAAGAAGTGCACGAGTATAGTGTGTGGAGGCACATACATGTACTGATAAGGGGACAGAAAGGTACTGGGAAATAATTAAATATTCCTATGGCTGTTTGCCACAAAGAAAGGAGTGTGATTTCTTGTTTTACAGGGATAAACACTGCTCATTTTGCACACCAGTGTGTAAACTCAAAGCCAGTCCTGATGTATGCATGTTGTATATGTGTTTGTATTCTCAAAATGATAGCTTGCTGATTTCTCCTTTCCGTATGTCTTGTTTAAACCTTTAATTTATTCTGCTTTTCAGAAATGTAATGTGAAATTCACTTTCCTGATCAGAAGAGTTTTTTTATGCTTGAGAGCTCTGCATTGATCATTATTTTACCAAGGTGAAAAATGTGAATGTGAGAGAACTGTGAATGAGCTTTTAGCTAGAGCTGAAGATCTATTTCTTTATATAGGAGGGAAGGGATGAAGATGGGAAATTTCTTCACTCCTGTATTGCTTTCTGTGTGTGTGCATGCCTGTGCATGTGTTTTATAGGGAGGCTGTAGGAAGGAGTGCACACCTGTAATAATTCTGTATATAAATAAATACTGGTCAGCACAGTGCTATTACATTTGGAATGAGCTTGCACAAGTGTGTCACATCAGGGGCCTTAGTCCATTCTGTAATGGAAAATGTTTGGCCACTGTTTCCAGTAGCCAGTTATTCTTTCTCTCTGTTGTCAGCTGGGCTGTTGGGAATATGGAGTTGACTCAAGGTTCTGCTTCCCCTCACTTAATCCCCAAGTTTTTGCATTTTACGCAGAGAAGACCTGCCTTCTCTGTGAAAGTGAATAGACCACAGTGTAATCTCAATTTGAAAATGAATAGTAAAGTATTAAATAAAGAAAAAAATACAGAATAAGCAAACATAAGGCTTATGAATTCAAATTATGAAATTTTTATTTGGAACATTTCATCTTCTTTCTTGTTTCTAATAAAAATTTTGCCACATCATATATTCATGTCTTCCATTTATATGTGAGGATGTTTATGCACATATATGCAGACAAAGAAGTTGTTTTTTCCAAAACCAAATTGTGTTCATTTGTGGAGAGTATTGGTGTTGCAGAAGAATGTGTTCTGATCCTGTTACAGAGTTCACTGTAAGTTTTGCTCAAGAGAGTTGGGTTTATCTCTATGGAAGTAATGGCTAGTCGTTCAAACCCTGCTAGTGCCTTAAGGGAACATGGATATTACCACACATTTTTGTTGTTTCATATCAACCTTAATCTTTTCTATGAACCTGGATTCATTGAGCTTTCTTTGCAAGGGACTTGAAAGCATATCAAAAAGGAGAGAAGTACTTAAAGCAGTTGAAGGCTCATTCTCATTTCTAGCTCAATCCATGTGTTTTTCTTACAATGTCCATTTATATAATGTCTCAGAATGTGAGGAGTTGGGTAAATGAATCCATATTCTCCCTCTCATTCAATGCTAGTTCATCATCTTTGTAAAAATTTTAAAATTGATAAAAGACTTTGTAATCAATGATAATGTATGATAGTCTATGATACTATAAAATCCTAAAAAAATATTCTAAGTCTGCAAATTATGTATATATGCATTCTTCCAGCAGTATATGGATACTCCATTTTTAAGGAAGCCTTGGCCTTTAGAAGCATCATTAGATATACAGGCCTTGTACACATTATCCAAAGTCTTTTTTTTTTTTAAATCCCTGGAAAGCAGTAGCTGATGTTTTCATTCTCTTTTAAATTTAGCATTAATCTTTATTTCATTAGTTGTGCTGTGTTTCATGTATACAAATAAGGTAGTGATATAGCTGTCTGAACTTTCCTTTTTTGAATGTTTCAGTTTTACTAATACTAGAAATGAAGCATATTCCCTTTTTATGTTGTCATTTATTGGCTGCTGTCATGATAATGTAAACTTGAAAAAGGAGTTGAATTAAAAAGGAAGAAATTAACTGGGACTGTTGAGCCTCGAGAAGAGAAGACTCAGGGATAATCTTATCAATGCATACAAATACCTGATGGGAGGGTATAAAGAGTAGTATCCAGTGTCAGGGTAACAGGAAATGGGCACAAACTGAAATACAAGAAATTCCATATAAATATAAGAAAAAAACTTTTTTACTATGGATGTGGTCAGATACTGGAGACGTTGTACTGGAAGGTTGTGAATTTTGCATCCTTGGAGAAATTTAAAGCCCAGCTGGACACAGTCCTGCACAACCTTCTGTAGCTGACCCTGCTCTGAGCAGGGCGGTTGTTCTAAATGATTTCCAGAGGCCCCTTCCTGCATCATCATCTCTGTAATTCTAAGTGGATGGGCTGTAGTGTGTTATGTCAACATGTTTAGTCAGAGGCTGTGGTAGAAGACAACTAACTGACAATTTCAGCGTTTTATTTTTTAAAGAATTTATAAATTATAAGTCTGTAGAGTATGTAATCAGTGGTCAGAGCACAATGAGAGGGCAAGGTGGAGAAGAGGCAAGCTTATAAGAGTGCCAGATTTGTTTAGGGTTGTTGAATGGCTAGAGACCTATTCTCCATTGTTTGTACCTAAGCTCAATTAATTAATCCCAATTTATTTTCTTTTTTTCAATGAGGAATTATGTGAGTAAGAATAATAAGATCCAGGCTCAATGCATATCTCTTCTCTTAGTTAGATGAATGTGACTGTTCTGCTTCTGTTAGGAAACACGAAGATGGTGCATTCCAAGTACCATTGCCCTTAATGGCAGTACTATTTTTTTCTTTTACTGCAAGTGGAGCATTACCTGTTCAGATATTGTTGGATTCTGGGTGAGGTTCCTTTGGTGGCAGAAGCACATGGGTAAGCCAACTGCATAAAGAGCTCCAAACCAGCAAAATAGCTTCTGCTGAAAATTGGGAAAAAACTCTTCACTCCTTCACAGAGACCAAAATTAGAAGACGAATTCCCCAGATCAATTTGTTTGAAAATACGTCGAGCAAATGAAAAGGAGAAGTGAAGGGCTTATGATGGTAAAGTTGGAATGCAACATTTTATTTTGTATCGGTATGATTATTGCATGGTGTTGTTTATCAGTCCCATGAGATGCAGAGTCACTTTTGTTTTTAAACTTCCATCTTTCATCCAGAGTTGGATGCCAGCTGGTAGTCTTCTAAAAGTTTACTGCAGAAATCAGGTCTTGGCATTGTAAATTTATGCTTGGAAGTCATGCTCCCTAGTAATAGGTTTGTCATGTTACCTGGGATAAATAACTAAATAAAATCACTTGAATTGTGATTCAGCTGACGGATGTATGAAAAGTGCCTGTCCCAGAAATATGCACCACCAAGATGTCCTTTTTCCAGGAAATCAAGGAATAGAAGCTTCTAGTAGCTGATTGATGGATGTGTGATTTGACTGAGTTGAATGTTATAATGAGTTCATAGAAATTGATATTTTGTATTCTCTTCATGTTCTGTGTAACAGTTATTTAAGTATCCTAGAATATGGTGCTGCATGTGAGTAACATCTAAGAATGTTGCCTCATTACATTTAGATTGAGATATTCAGGGTAATTTTCAAAGAACATTATAAAATACTTAAAATTTTCACAATTTCATCTGCCTTGTACAAAGTTGGTTTTTTTTTGAGAGCACAATTAAAGTCAGACCAGAATCATTATGGGACGATCTTTTTGTTTTTTCCTTAAAAAACCCAACAAAACAGATAGTGTTATATTCTGTTTCTATTCCAAAAGAGTTTCTGCTACCAACAAGTTTTGTTAGTGCCTCAGTACAGGCCAGGTGTTTGTTCTACTTCAGAGTCACTTAAACCATCATGGCAGTATTTAAGTGGGATTTAAGTGTTGGATACCACCGATGTTGCTTTCATCAGGTGAATTTTAACCATCAGATTTTTGTTAGTAATGTCATTAAAATGGTCATGTTCATTATTAGCTCCTCTAATGTGCCAGATATTGCTCTAATGTGGCAGATGTCCTCACCTCAGTTTTGAACAGTGCGTTAGGCCAAGTACACTATTCACTTTACTTAAATTGCTTGCCTTTGAAGGTTCCACTCTATTTACTACAGTATTTTACTTTCTAAAGAGATATATTCATTAGTAAATTGCCATGTAGAAAAGTTTTGCCCAGCTACCCAAACTCTTCCCTCTCTCCCTCATAAACTGGCTAGAGTTCTGGTTTAAGCTAGTGTTACAGGGGCAATTTTATACATTCTTAATAATAGTTTGTCTTTCCTTAGAGAGCACTTCATCAACTTATATAAATTATATTAAACAATTCTTTGGCTTAGTCCAGAAATGTAACCTCTTAGGAGATGAAATGTGATGAAATGAGGGAGTTATTTAAAAATGCATTTGATAATGCCGCAGGGCAAGAAGTGAACTGTAATGTTTCCAATTAGAAACAAGGAGGGAATCTGGGTGAGCAGGATGTAAATACTGGATTTGGGACTCAGCCAGAACATTCATAAACTTGTCAAAAGTGTAATGGGATCTTGTAATCATTCATGTTGTCACATGAACAGTACATTTTCACAATACTCCTTCCCTTGACATCTTACTAGGATGCTCTTTTAGTACTCACTCAGAAGGAACTGCAGCACTAGCTGCATCACTGGCTATGTCTACGTTAGCAGGTAGCATGGCACAGTAGGAGCACATCTGTAAATCACTGCAGCTGGTGCTGACTACTTCGGTTTAACCTATACATATTGTGGGGGGAGGAGGTGGAGGGTTACTTTAGAATAGGTCTCATCTGCCCCACTGTATTGAATGTTCCTACTGCATGTGAAGTTTGAAGAGGGCTGAAGGAAAGTGACCATGAACCTTTGCTACTTGAAATCTGGGCACCCTGGTAGGGTCTATCAGGAGATAGATCAGCTTTTCTTTGTGTCATGTAGGTGAGTTTATCCCATATGGATGACTCCACCATTCATCCATATAAGACCTCACAAACGGAAGTTGGGCTTATCTTGCACCTACACATTGTGTTGCTGCATGGTTGCATGGGACATTGTGTAGGCTGATGCTTGAACTGTCTCCTTGCCATGGGTCTGGTCACCAGCTGAACAAAGGTACTAGGGAAGGGAGAGGAACTACAGGAGCCAGTTTGAGGAAGCCCAACTGAAATGTCAAGTTTTCCTGTGTGATCTTTTGTCTAAGGAAGAAGGCAGAAGCACTAACTTTACTGATGTCAGCACTGTTGATATTTTTCCCCTGATCCTCCAGAGGTCCAGGGCCTGGGAAAGTTTGGACTGGCAGGAGTGAGTTGACCTTGAATTCTGGGAGAACCAGCAACTGCATTTTCAGCAGTGGAGAACAGTGTTTACCACGAGCTGACTTCACCACCATTGGTGAAAGTTCAGTCAGCTTGCACCTCTGTCAAAGTGAGCCTCTTGACTGCTGAAGCCATCAGACCTTCACAGCCCAGGCTCTCTGCCCTAGCTCTCTGCTGCCATGCTCCAGGTGAGCACCATACTGGGAAAGCATGCAGCTCTGGTAAACATTAAAAAAAAAAACCAAAACCAAAACCAAACCACCATCAAAAACCCACAAAAAAACAAACAAACCAAAAAACCCAAACCTGACCCAAAGAAACAGCTGCTGAAACAGGACAGCAAAAGTTCTCAGACAACAAAACTTAATTGCCTAAGAGGACTAACATGGCCCCTGCCATGTAGGAAGACAAATCTGAGAGAGGGCAAGGGAGCCTAGCGTATGGGTGTTACTTGGTACTCTAGGCCACGGCCTGCAGCCTCTCCTCCCATGACCTACTGGGCTGACAGAGCAGTTCACAGAAAGACAGTCTTTGTTGTTAACATCCAAGAAATAGACAATTCCTGATGATGTTGAAATGGAACTGACCCAGAAATATTTAGGGAGACACGCAAAATTAAAGGACACCCTTATTTTAGAACCGTGCATATATAAAAAGCAAACGTATGTAACTGAACCCAAAATCTTGTCTAAGTCTTTAACCGGGAAACATGTATTTCTATGCAGATAGTTTCAGACCTAAAGAAAGGCCCTAAATAACTTATAAGAAATGGGATGCAGAGCTTTTTTTTTTTCCTTCAAATGCAGCACAGGTCTGGAGTTGTTCTGCAGATGATCTAAATTACTTTGATGGTTTGTAGCAGCACATGAATTATTTGTAGCTAAGGAGAGAACTAAAATTTAAAGGCTTGATAGGATACTTGAACTGTCCTGGTAGATGGTTAGTTTATTTGTCACTTACATAGGCTCTGCACTCTTCTAGTTTAAAAAGAAAATGTTTTTCAATTTCCATTTGTGTCTGGGAATACTTTTGTGTTAACATTTGGAAAACTTTTTAGTATATTATATCTTTCCACTTACATTGAGCTTGAGGTTTTATATACTGTTTGAAATTTAAAAAAAAAAAAAAAAATTAACATTCATTTGCGAACAGAGAAATTCACACACTTGCAGGTTCACCAATGGACATAATTACACAGGACCTTAGTTATGCAGTAGAACATAGACAGGCAAGCAAGGTGTAATCCTGAAGGGCTTTGGCTTGCATGGTATGGTCTTGGTGTAAGGTCAGTCTGTTAATGGCACAGTACTCATGCACAGATGAAGATACAAAGGTTAAGTTATCATTAGGTGACTTACATTACCAGCTCCTTTCATTTCCTTCAAGGCTTTGTCAAGCAGACAGTGTGCGCAACAAGCCCTGTAACACTCAAGTGCTTTTAGGACTCCTTGGAGTCATTTTTGAGGCTTGACTGGGAACAGATACTGAATAAAGGAAAGCTGACTGGCAGTCAGTAGAAACAGGAGAACGAAATATTTAATCTTTCAGAAAGCTGTGCATAAGGCTTTCTGTGCTGTTGCATAAAATATGACTGAAAACATAGTATGCCCAGATTCCCTATGGGGACAAAAGAGATCTCCACATTCCTGACATTAGTGATGGCTGGCATGATATATACTTCAGGACTTCATGGCTGCAGAGTTCATTACTTAAGTAGAGGCCACGTATCTTGTGCTGCTCACCCCACATCTTGACCTATGCTGCCCTTTCTATTAATTGTATTTAAACAAGTACAGCTATACAAGAGACAAATACAGTGACCGCTCCTGAAATAGTTGAAAAGTCCTCCCTAAAGACCTGTCTGCCAAATCCAATATAGCTGGTCGATACTTTAAAAAAATGTAACAATCAATGAAGATCAAGGGAAAATTACAGCCCGAGCCTCAGTTTGAGGTCTTCTATTAAACTCATTGGAAAATTTAAATTTAAAAACTTAATGAAAATCAAGTCTTACACTGATTAGTCAGTTTCATATATTCACCAGTATTACCTCTTTTCGGACTGCAGCTTAACTGTGGAATGTCAGGTGTCTCTGTAACAGAAAAAGCTGCAAAGATTTATGCACAGTGTTATCTCTGCATGTAATGTGTAAGACTGTTAGCTTCAAGGTTCCTTTTTAGTGTTCACAAGTAAGTACAGGGTACTGGTAGCATGTCCTGCATTCACAGAAATGAAGAATCCTTCCTTACTGTGGCACCAAAGTTAAAAATGCTTTAGTAATGACTTTGCCAATTAATTCCTCCTTTCTCAGCTACACAATGAAAATCTCTGAAGGTTAGATTTTATTTACAGATGCAAGTCCATAGTTATAGGTGGTTTCTGTGCCACTCTTGCAGGAACTTTGGAAAGATATTAGTGTTTATAATCACTCTTCATCTGCAGTGCTTGCACTGATTTATTGGTTTCATAATTTTCTTTGTCCTGTACTCCTGTAACTGAACCAATTAGAACATAGTAGAGTGGCGTCATTGCTTATCCATGTGCCTTCTCAACTAGTACCTCTTCATGCCTCTTTTCTCGCAGAAACTCTAAGAGCATATAAATGTAAGCCTGTGCCCTTTCAGTCTCACCATAGGAAATGATGCTTGGCTGAGCATACCATAACGGTTAAGGCACAGCACAACTCTCTGTGATTACTAGTAGTTGCAACAGTTTCCTAGCAATAGCATAAGGTGAAAATATCGGTTGAAAAAATACCATGAAATATTAAATAAGTATCATCCAGACTGACGGTCTGAGACACTTGAGAAAAAAAAATGTTAATTTTTAACTGAGTAGGTTTTCATTCAAGTGGAATTGTAATTAAATGTTGGACTTAGAGAACACCACAAATCTAGACTGTGACAGCATAAATGAGACAGTAACTTTTTAATTATTTTTAACCCACTGTGCTGCACAGAGCAGAAGCGTTGGCATCCATACTATGTTCTTTTTCCAGATTATTTTATATTGTTTCAAGTAAAAAATAAATGTTTTACACTATTACCTTGAGATCGAGCCACTACAAATAAAAGGAGTAAGGAAAAGGAAGTATTATTTTGATTATACAGATGGAGAACTGAAAGAGGATAAAATTACTTTGAGTCACCACAAACTATGGTAAAAGAGGAGAGAAATTAAATCTTTTCCTTAAAGTTTAATATTAAACTCCTTCATGATGAAATTCTGTTAGCCCATTTAGGATCAATCATGAACTTTATATGAGTGAAGTGGGGCGGGTAAAAAAAGAATTAGAAAAATCTACCAACCAGTAAACTCAAGGCTAGCATAAGGAGAAATATTAACAGAGATTTTTAGTAAAAAGAAGCAGCCAGGTAGCCTGTTTTAATACTGAGTTGAAAGCAGTCTGGACTAATGGTAGAACTGAAACATGTTTGCTTGCTTTCACGTCAGGTTAAAATTAAGCCTAATAAGATAGTTTCAAAAATCTTCTTTTGATTCCAACAATCACGTTGTCGTCGCTTGTCATCCTGCTGAAATAAATATGCATTGGGAAAAAGGAACATTTATGACAAAAAAAAGTAAGTACATGTGAGATGCAAGATAAACAGGAAAGTGCAGGAGTTAAGCTGGCTGTCTCTGAGTTATTTGAGTTACAGCCAGAAAGTTCTTTGTTTATCTCCCAGTAAAATATCTAAGTTTCTGTAGGACCGTGATAGCAAATACTGCAACAGTGGCAAATAAAACCTAAAAGTTATAGTCTTAGGGAAGTTTCGTAACAAAGCCATTTACTACCCTTGCTTTATTGTCCTTTTTTCCCCCCTTTTTTTATTTTATTAAATATAATGAAATGTAACCTTTTCTGGGTTTCCTTGAAACCTGGAAAATCAATTTTTTATGTATTAGGTCAAGAAATTCAGAAATACTGAGGTTTTGGTTCAACAGTAATTAAAATATGACCAAGTAAATTATTTTTTTGGAATTACAATTGGAACTGTGAGGCTAGTGAAGGAAAAGAACAGTTCCTGAATATATAATTTGAGATTTTCAAAAGATCCTGTCTATTCAGTCATGTATATATATGTTAACTTTGGCGGAAGGAGAGAAAAAGAAAATCAAGAGCAATGTCATTGTCTGAAGTCTAATATTCTGATGCTGTCTATTCCAGATCTGTTGCAGAAGCCACAGAGGTTGATCTCAACATGAGAGTTGGATTGCACACAGGCAGGGTGCTTTGTGGGGTCCTGGGTCTCCGAAAATGGCAATATGATGTCTGGTCAAATGATGTGACTTTAGCTAATGTAATGGAAGCTGGAGGACTGCCTGGGTAAGTCTGAGAAAGAACCATGGAAAAAGAAACAGAAACCTGTATAGGTGAAGAATTTATTTCCTTCTTTGAGGCATTTGCAATGGAATTGCTATCAATAAGAAGGGTTGTGTTTAGCAAGAGCAATCAATATATTATGTGATTTATCCTGTGGAATTCTCCAAATGATATTTACGTTACTAATAGGTTAGATTAGAAGCAAAACATTTCCAAACAAAACCTTTATTAGAAGCTGCCAAATATAAAGAGTAGGAATGAGGCAATGCTAGGAAGGTAGGAATGCTAGATTTTCACCACTTCATGTTATAAAAGTAAAACCCTCTAGTTATTCCAGGAAATTTTTAGCCTTGCACCTCTACACATGTAGGGGGTGTGTGCATTACTCCAAGATTTCCAACTCTAGTAGTGTACTATAGAAAAAAATACCTTTTTATGAACTCAAATATTGATGGTGTGTGCACAAATGATAACAGTAGCACATTAACCTGCAGCCAACCCATGAGGCATGTCCTGGAATTTTAAGTACTCCTTGGATAGCCTTGGACCCAATTTAAATGCACACGGTGCACTTCCACAAAGATGCATGGGTGTGCTTCTGTATGCAACTCACATTTGGACTGGGACCTACCATCCTCTGTTGGATTTTTACAAGATCATGATTGACTGAACAGGGGGACAATGGAACCTCTTGATTTTTGTGGTTAAGATGAGTGAATTACTGTTTGTTATGTATGTCTAGCTTAGACAATTTTGGCAGTGTTATTTTGTATGTTCCTTACCTTAAGGCTTTCCAGCAAAAAAAAAATCTGAGCATATGTTTAAAAGAGGAAAGTAGTAATAGTTTTTGGATATCTTCTGTGAAGACATTTCAAATATTAGGGGTCTTTTGGGCAAAAATGTGAAGACAGTTTTCAGGATAAGAAAACTCACAAATAGTGCCAAAGATGGGGTTTTGGCCAAAACAAAGTGAATTAGAAAGCTGCCTACAAAACAGAGTGAATAAGTGAAACAAGTCAGAGACATGAAGGGAAACGGAAAAAGAAGTTTCTCCTTTATGCAGAGGAGGGATTCAGAGTGTGAAGTCACAAATTTCAAACAGCAGGATGTTTTTCCAAACAGGCAGTGAGGTAAACACTTAAGAAAGCCACACAACGTGGAAGATTATGTGCAGACTTTCACTTTCTACAAATCAACAAATCTGCAAGTGTTTGAACAGTCAACATTTATCTTTCTGTTCACTCTGCTCAAGTTTAGAAAATGCATGTAATAGAAATATGTCTATGTTCTATTTGGTTGAAAAGACAAAACAATGTTTTTTACATCAAAAATGGGGTTTTACATGTAATTGGATCTCTTTATGATCTTCTGCACAAGAGTGTATTTCAGTAGCAACTAGCTCATAATGTATCTTTCTTTGATTTAAACAATGTCTGACTTTTCTCTCCAGGAAAGTTCACATTACCAAGACCACCTTAGAGTGCCTAAATGGGGACTACGAGGTAGAACCAGGATATGGTCATGAAAGGAATAGTTTCTTGAAGAAGCATAATATTGAAACATATTTTATTGTGCCATCCCATCGCAGGAAGGTAAGCTCCACAAATTCTAGCTTATTCTGTGATATGTTTTCATAGTTTAACTACTGTTCTATGAGGCAATACTGGTATTTCTTATTTCTAAAAGCTCTTCAAACACTCTTGAAATTAGATCTTTTGGTTTTGACTGAGGCAGGAATGCTAAAAAAGCTAATTTTGAATGTTACATAGAGAAGATGATTAATTTACTTTTGAAGTTTAAAAATAAAACATATTTTCCCTTTACACTCCAAGAAAAGAAAATTTTTGTTTTATTCACATTCTGTAATCATTCTATCAGAAATTGTATTATACGTTACTCCAAAAATTTAATTCAGTCTTCCTTTCCTTCTCCCTTCAAAAGGGTGTTTCAGAATATTAATGCTCACAGCTCGGCTATTTTCCTTCTAGTTTTCTTTTCTCTTTCATTCCCACATTCCCATGCCATTTTACTCATGCTCTCCTAACCCGTTCTACAATCACCTGTGATATTGGTGCCTCTTTTACTGGGCCTGGAGGATTCTCCAATGCATAGACACAGAAAAAGTAGTATTTACAAACATGTCATGGCCACAGCAGAAAAGTTAGTGAAATGAATTCAGCAGTGATTGAACTAACATCCCCTGGAAGTCTGGAAAAGCTGCCATGTTGCCAAGCTGTACAACACAAGCCCTTTTATCCAGGTCAGAGGAAGAGGCTGCAGTCAACCATCCTACTTTCGAATGTATATACCACTGTACCACGGATCAGGTATTTATCCTGAAGCTGAGTAAATTTTCTAAGATTATGGCAATAAATAATATCTTCTCTGTCCAAAACATGCATGTTTTTTTCTCCTGCTATGTTGAGCTGCTCATGACAAATTCGATGTTTTCCTTGCTTGCTCTGCCACCTCAGACTCCCACAATGATTTTGGTCATCCCTTTCTTATCTTAGCTGCCCTTCCCTCCAAGTTTTCTTAAGCTCCTCTCTCCCTTCAGCTTTTTCCTTTTGTCAGACCCCTGGAGATGTACTGGGGAAAGAGGATTAAGTCAGCAGTGCTACTGAGGGACAATAATGTTTTCTGCTCTTTTCTTCTTTTTGGTGGAGAACAGAAAATGGAAAGTGTGGAAAGAATAAGGTAAGAGAAGATTTTAGCTCATTCGAGCAGGAACTTCTTTTCTGAGATGTTGCTCAGGATTTAGCCATCCCTAATGGACATGGATGTGAGTCCTTGTTCTAACCAGATTTTCAGGATAAGGAGAACAGAGGCTCAGCAATGCAATGGTAGTATCATGAATCTCAGCATGCAGTGAAGGTGGTGACAGTGGTTTTCCAACAGCTTCATTCACGGTCACACCTTTCTTCCTTAACCAGTTACTGAATTTAGGGCAGCCTTTTGTTCAACTAGATAATGGAGTCTTGAAAGTCCATAATCATCATTTAAACACATTCAATCTGTTCCAACCTTTTCCACATCAAATGAGGCTTATCTTAGAAGTTATCTGCCATAACATGTTTACAGGCCAAGAGGAACTTTACTCCTCTTTATATCAGCCAGACAACTCGGGATACAGACTTTTGCACCCTTCTCTTATGAGACGCTGCCCAAACAAGTTTCACTCAGGGATTTGACCTTTAAAGGGAAAATTATAATATCCAATTCTGAAACTAAGTATGAAAACAATACAGATGAGGTTCTAAAGTGATGTCAAAGTTCCATGATTCAGGGTGTTAGCCAATGTGTGTTTGACAAAAATGTAACCAGGGAAAAACAGGTCATCTTGAATCCCATGCCCACAGTCAATTTTTTGGTCTGAGTTTGATGACTCGGAGAGTTTTTATGGAAATGTTGGGAGTCCAGTCAACAGGAAGGAAAACTCCTGGTGTTTTATTCCAGAAAGGCTGCTGCAAGGGTGGTTTTTTTAATGCACTTCCTCTAAAGTGTCTTGTTATTAGAGAGATAGAGTGTTCTCATCCTCTGTGAAAATCATGCGATCTCATGTTTTGTTCTTCAGCTGGTATATATGATTAGTTTTGGTTTTAGGTAGTCTGAAAAAAAAACAGGCAGAAAACCTGTGGACTAGATTCTGTTTTGGCAGTCAGTGAGAGATTTTTCTGTTGGCTTTCCTGAAACCAGAATCAATCCCAATGAAGAAGAAAACGTAAGGGGGGTGGTGGGGGTGGTGTATCGGGTTTCATTTTATATTAAGAAGAGAAATAGCTGAATTTCAGGAAACTTGATAGGCTGGTGCACAGAGACAAGTAGAGAGAAAAGGGGATAAACAGGGCTACTACATATAGAAACTGTGTGTCAACTCCCCTGCATAAACCAGTCATTTAGGAACAGAAGCCTGACATTCACATATTAAAGTAAACCAGGACAATGCATGTTTAATGTGCAAGGATGAGAGTCTACTACTATGTGAGCACACATTTCTTCATCTTTGCAAGATTGCTAAGAAACTACTGGTGAGTGCCGAGAAACAACTGATTGTTTTGTCATCAGCTACGTAAACCAAATGCCATCTTACCCATGGATGTCACTGATGGGTTTGTGGACATGGCGGATGCTGCAGTGCAGCTTGGCTAATGACATTAGCTCTCCAGCATGCATCAATGGCGTGTCAGCCAAACTGGCAGAAAGAAACACTTCATGAATTTTGACTGCCTTCTCCACTGGGCTCACAGATCAATCAGCATGCCACTTTGCTGTTTGTCACAGTACATCACAGCCATCCCCAGTCTTTGTATACTTGCATACTGATCATTGGACCACCAGCTACGTAATAGTACATTTACCTTCAAAATAAACACCTGCTGTCCCCTCTTACCCTGATTCAGCCATTAACCCTTCAGAGACATAGAAACAGAAAGCTACCCAAGAAGCACAGAAAAGATGGAGTTTAAAGAAAGAAGGTGAATCCAGGTGTCTGCTGGTTTAATATTGTATTCCTTCCTCTGGAGCCTCAGTAGCTGAAATGCAGACACGTTTTTTATTCTGTATACATCATCTCTGACATTAATATGAACTGACTTTAGCAGGTATGGTGCCAAGAGGAATGAAAATCAACGTTATGAGCAACAGATGGCCAAAAATCTGTTGAATTTGAAAGGTAAATAGGCCTACTTAGGTCTTCTAAAATTTTTATTTATTTATTTATTTAGAAGACACATACCCTACATACTTCCATATTTGGTCTGACAGGAAGATTTCATCACAAATATCACCCAAGCCAAGAATGAGAATAACAGTATAAGACGACTCATTCAAGTATCAGTTACATTTTAAATGTGAACAAATTATAAAATATTCCTCTTTTTTAATCTTTTATTGAATCAGCTAATAACGACAATTTTGTGATCTGATCTGATTGCTACTTTGGCTTATAACCTAAGATGTGTGAAAGCACTTCTAAGCTGCCACTGAGGGAATGCTTTTCTTTCTGATTTGTTAGAGTTTTTATTTTGGTAGAGATTGTATTTTTCTATTATTATTATTATTATTATTAAGCAATAATAATGGTGTGACTGGATAACATTCAGCTTCTAAACAGATTTAAATAATTCATCTGATTTTCAAAGGCATACAGAAATTTTTTGAATTAAATTAGATTTTTTTGCTGGCTATCATAGTTAAAAACTTATGCAAATATGTTTTTTAAATATAGTACCAAATGTTATAATGTCCTGACAATAATTAACTTCCGAAATGTTGCTCATCACCATCTGCAAAATTGCTGCTAATGTAGTAGTGACTTATTCACCAACTAACTGTGTTTTCAAAGATATTAGTTATCTTTTATTTGTGGCAATGTAAATCACATGGTATCTGCATCTACTATTTGAATAGCATACAGTGATGGACATTCATGAAAAGTCTATGAAAGTGAGTATTACCTCTGTTCATCCTTTGGAAACTAGCTTTCTCTGAAAAGGCTGACATTTCTTTTCGCTGCCTTACCATGTACATACAAAGCCATGCCAGACAGTCTCAGAAAATCCTTTCTGTAGCTTGGACAGGCCTGCTGTATTATCTGAAGTCTCCAAGTAATGCTATGACTATCCTGAGAATTCCAGGTGGAAGGGTCTAATATTTCTTTTTCTGAGTCCTTTTTTAGTTATCCAGCAGAAGGGATCAGATGCTGGTTAGAGATACAGCGCTCTGTCTCCTGCCTGGTTTGCTGTGTTGAATCATGCCCTAAATGTTCCAATGCAGGCAGCTAGAATTTAAATTTTATTTTTGTCCAAAAAATAATCATAGCCAAACCAAAATAACAGCAGTCTATTTGAGAAGAGAAGTTAACGCAGTGGTTAAGGAAGAGGAGAGCACTTTTGATAGTCTTACGATTTCAGAAAAACTCAGTTGAAACCCTGGAGGTTTGAGAATCCTCTCAATAAGCAAACAAAGCTCAGGAGCATCCTTTGGAAAATGCTATTTAAAATGTAAAAACTCTTGCAAATGTCAGAAATATCTACAGCAATTATCTACACTACACACCTGTGGCATAATTTATTGTGAACTGCAGATGGATTTAACAGCTGAAAAGGTTGATCAGTTAATTTCTTTGACTCATTATCGAATAGGCAGAAATTCAGCAACCTGAGATTCATTCTAACTTGCATGACAATAGCTGCAAGAAAAGTGGCAAATGCCATATTTTGTTTCATCTAGCATAAACAGATGTGATTTTAAACTTCCTATGTTGCAGTCCTGTCACCGAGGAGTAACAGGAAAATAAACAAACTTTCTGTCTCACTGCTTCTTGAAAAGGCAGTATTTTTTGCCTTGGAGTACAACATCCTCCTTTACTGTTAATCAGCATAGCTTTGTTGCATGAAGCAGATGATCTGCCTTCTATGTTAAAATAAATTACTAGGCTCCGTATCTTTCCACCAACAACCAACATGCTTTATCTGCTTATGTCTTTCCTGTGACCAATTTGATTTTTTTTTCCCCCAGCATGAATTATGCAATATAGCACAGAGGAAACAACTTATATTCGTGATGGCTTTTTTACTTTGTGTAGATGAAATACATAGTAGCTACATGTGCTTGCCTTTTGACTTTATTGGTGAATCACTTTTACTTGTGAATCATTGTTAGCATGTTTGACAAGTATAACTGGTCATATGCACTCTTGAGATGTTTTCCATCATGTCTTAATGATACTTTCATCTAACTTTTTAAAGTGAAGCAATTTGATATATATAATCTGTGTATTACTAGGATTTTTGATAACAGGTTGTTGGATTTTGTCTGACCTGATTAAAAAATGTCATCTTGGCATCAACATGTGAATGATAACAAAAGAAAAAGAAGGCTACAGAAGGAGAAAAGTAAACAGAGTGAAACAATAGGTCTAAAATTACTGCACTTAATTCTTTTTATGTTTTTATTTCCATTCAAATTGAAGTTCTATCTATATTTGTAGGAAGTTTCCTTCTCTGCAAAGTTAATTCGATCTAATCATTCTGGTTAGGTCTGTGTGAACATGCCACACTGTTCTCAGATTCACCTTTTTTTTTTCCAAACTTGTAAATTTTGGGTTTTCACAGAGCACTTAAGGCCCAATAAATCCATCTATACAGCTAGCAACTCCCTAGAATTTTTTTGCATCTGACTTTTCTGAAAATATCCAGTCCATTTTGGCTCAAGAAAGTTTTCATGGTCATTTTAAGTTGTCAGCTTTCTGGACTAATTCATTCTGAAGACATTTTTACTTAAGTGACCACATGCTTACCAGCCCTTATGGAGTGCTAGAGCTCTGACGCCTGAACTCTAAGTAGTAATAGAAGAGAGCTTTACCTTTATTGCAGGGCATGTGAAAACATTTCCAACTACTCAGACAAACTCTGCTTTGCTAGCGCACAGCAAGCAAAAATGCGCTTGACAAAATTGTTTTAATTTTAAATGCCCCAAGTTAGGCATCTGAGTCCATAGCTGGGCACAGACTGATGATTTCTGCTTTCAAACTGATGACTACCTGCAGCTACTGCTGCTGCCAGGCCTAGGAGAGTCCAGGGTGGTCTTTACTCTCAGTGGCTGACAGCTCCTACCAAGGGACTTAACTAGAGATCTGAATGCATAACTTGGGCATTTCAGGTTTTAACGCCTCAGATATACCTTAGCAGATCTGATTTAATAGATACACACAGAGCATCCTGATGGAAGCTCTAGTTTGTATCTGGACAGGGGCTGATCTGTGCCTGAGACTTTGCATTGCACAAGTTATTGGAATATACGCACCCTGACACTGGCAGTAGACCGCTTGTGTTACCACCCAGCAAATACAGACAGAGGAATGATTCTTATATTGCAGAGTGTGTTGCTTTACATCTTCAGGATTGTTTCTGCAGTTGCTGTGAAGCTGCTAGTGCATCATCGTCAATGTGACAGCCCACAGCTTGGGCTGTCATTGATGCTGAAATTAGTTATGTGCTCGAACATCATTCTCCTCTCTTCTTTTTCTTCCTTCAGAAATGGAGAAGGGAGAAACATAGGGCACTGATATAAGATTTTCTCTCCTAGAGATTGTTTTTGTCTTCACAGCTGCTACAAACTTCTTCTACATCTGTATTGAGAAAGTGGCCACACCGTTCTGATTGTTGAGTTTGTCTTATAGAAGCTGTATTATTTACTGGTAAAAATCACTACTATACTTTCCTGACAGACACCTGAGGTGTGATAAGCAAAATGTATCAGAAAAGCAGTAGAAAAGGATGGAAAATCAAATATCTGATGGTTTTAACTGTAAGAAGAAAAAAATCAAGTAAGATTTACTCATCTATCTCAGGACGAAATAGCTTTCAGATAGAAGTGGAAAAAACACTACTATCAAGAAGCATGCTCCTGCCTGCCTGAAGATAGGAAGCACTGACAGACATAGTGTTAGAGCATTTATGGTTTCTGTAAATGTTTTTTCGATGTCATTAGTATCTTCTTTCCCATGCCATTTTAAGCACTGCAGTTGAATATAGTCAGGGGAACAACAGTCTGGTGCTGTTTCTGAGAATCCTAGATAAGCGCCAGTGAATCCCTTACCAGAGTATTACATGAGATTCAAACACTGGGTCTTTTCACAGAATTTTAATCAGTGCTTGTTTGTTTTATGCATACTTAAAGACACGCACAAAGCTGTAGATAGTCTGGCCGCTTTCAGAGTGCTCTGTTAGAAAATCCCAGCTCTTAACCTTATTTGCCAGCTGTGTTGCAACAACCAACCAACCTTTCCTAAAATTATGAAGCAAATGAACAGTGAACAGAATAAGAGATGATCCTGAGGGTCAAAAAGAAGTGTGAAAGTAAAAAGCATTGACAAAATGAGCTGGAGTGAGAATGCTGCGGTCCAGCTTTCCTGTAATGCTGGCCTGGAGCAAGTTCAGAAAAAAGGCAGAGGGAAAGACATTGGAGTTGGATTTTTTTGTTTTGGTTTGTTTTTTTAAGTCTGTTTTAACAGACTGTATTGCATTTCTTGCCTTTATCAGAGGCTTGCAGCAGAAGGTGAGATTATTTAAATATTCCACTCAGAAGTTCACTGTGTCAAAAGTGTAGTTGTGATATAAAAATAAAAATTAAAAAGGGACATGATTTGTGAAATGAAAGTGGGAAAGAATTCCTTTGTTTATATTTTTTATATTATATATATATAATAGTAGAATGGAAAATCCTCAGTCCCAGTGCAGAATCTGTATGTGCTGCAACCATTAGATTACCAAAAAAAAAAAAGAAAAGCTATATGTAAAATTATACATGATCTGAGAACTGCCAATGTGCCCTACTTGTGTCTATTGCAATACCCTTTGAGTGGTTAGGTTCTTGGCCAGCCATGAAGAATAGTAGCTATATGTGTTCCACACATTTTCATAGCATCACACAGTGGCTGAATTTGGATGGGGCCTTTGGAGGTCATGTGGTTGACCTCCCTTCTCAAACCAGGGCCAGCTTCGCAGTTAGAACCACTTTTGAAATTGCAGGTTGCTCGACAATCCTCTGAGTGAGTGCTGAGTGTTTCCCTGGCTGGAGATTCAGCAACCTCTCCGGGCAGCCTGCTCCAGCACATGATCGTCCTCACGGTTAAAACTTCTGTTCTTTGCATCAAATAGGAATTTCCTTTGGTCTAGCCTATGTTCATTGCCTCTTTTGCTTTTTCTCAGCATTTTTGTGATGAGCCTGGCTCCGACTTCTAACTACTAGTGTGGTCCACCTGTAAATATCTGTCTATTCTCTTTTTATCTCTGGGTCTTAAAAAAAAAAAAAAAAAAGAAGCAAAATGCAAAACTGGGGGGTGTTTCCAGAAAGTTGCTCATTTTTGTTGTATGAAAACGTTGATAGGGAGACTAAGTAAAATATATAGTACTTCTAGAGGAATTATGCCTACATTAGGAAAATCTGTACATGGAGCGCCTGTCCAAAAAGTATGTTTTAGCTGTTGGGAATGATAGCTCAAAAGCTGATTGTATCTGCCATACTCAAGCCTTGGCGTCCTTAGGAATACATAAAGGATGATTAGTATGTGAATAGCCTTGTACAGTATCTTCTATGTGGTTATTGCAATACAGCACTAAGTCTTCTGCCAGAAAGCCCTCAAAAGAAAGGGTTCATATTGGGAATCTCTTAATGGAAACTTTTGTTAAACTGTCACTTATACAAGTGATTACATACTAGATACACTAATGTCCTTTTAGATTCCAACTGATGACCGTGCAGTACAGTGCTGGTGATGCTAGCTGGCTTCAGTCAGCCTTTTAGTGCACAGTAAAGCACATGTGCATAGCTAGGCACCTTTCCATATTTGAAACGTCACATGTTTATAATGTAGCCCTGTGCTAATAAAAAATGTGCAAGTATTTATACACAAATCATTTTTGTGTTTCATAGCCACAGTGTAACTGACTAAACAGAGTATTGGTAGATCAATAGGAGATACCCTTGAGTCTCAAGAAAATTCAAGTGCATAGCTGTATGTGTTAGACAGCATAGCAAACCAATACCTGAGATGCCATTCAGAATATAAGCAGCGTCATTCACCCTGTCCCTCTAAATTTAGGTACCCATGAAAACATGCATTAAACTAATGCTTCCAGTTTACTTCCTTCTTCATTCCTTGATCATTGACGTAGTGATGTAAACTGCTTTAGAAAACCATAGTATTGTGAAGACTGGACAGCAAATCCTCAGTGCCATTTGCGGGTTTTAGAGCATTTGAATAACGTTTTTGGAGTGTGATTTGCTCTGGTTTTTGTACCTAGGAACACTCTGTGCTTCTTTATTTTGATGTTCCAGAAAAGATTCATTTTACAGCTTAAATTCCCATACTGTGGTGGCATGGGGTCCTTCCACATTTCCCATGAACACTGCTTTACACATTCAACATGCCAGAAGCATGAATAAGATTGGTATAAATACTGAGGGTAGAATAAAGGAACACTCTTATTCTGATCTGTGAAAACATCTGAACATGTGCTAGGGATTTATTAAAGTCAGGAAGAGTTAAATACATGCTTAAGAGTTAACCAAGAAAATATTTGTCCTTGCTGAACTGGGAGCTCCATGGTAAAAGGAATAGATTATACCCAACTCTTTGAGAATATTTCTGTGGTATAACACTTCTTGCTTTGAAGAAGTAAGATGTAAGATATAACCTCAGTGCCTCACAGCCTCCTTTTAGGGCATGTATATAAGTGTCTCTTTAAAGGAAAAGCTATCCTCTTCCGATTTTAATGGGCTTACCAGTGGCTTAAGTAACAAAATGAGGAAGTAAGAAAAAGACTGAAATTATATTTTCTAAAATCAATTAATAAAAATGCTAATTTCCTCCTTATTTTTTCCTGTATTTTTCTAGAATTTGTTTTAAGGTAAAAGAAATACAAATATTGCCTCTTTTATGAGTTTGTCATTAATATACTTTTTTATAGTCTACATTTCTATGTAGAAAACAGTTCCCAAAATGTTAAGTATATAATTAAATACTGTCTGTTCAGTAGATTCTTTATATCTCAGGTTAAAAAAAAGATGGAGTAATTCATCTGCAAATATATGATGTTTATCAAAATGCATTGCTTCTTGATTAGAATATTGCTTTGTTCTGACCACTAGATGGTGTAAATATCTGCACATATGTAATTCTGCATGGGAATGTAATGGTACAGTTATAAATATTATTTTTCTAACCAACAGATATTTCCTGGACTGATTCTCTCAGACATTAAGCCTGCCAAAAGAATGAAGTTCAAGACAGTCTGCTACCTGCTTGTTCAGCTCATGCACTGTCGTAAGATGTTCAAAGCGGAGATCCCTTTCTCCAATGTCATGACATGTGAGGACGACGATAAGGTAACCTATGTGGACTCTTTGGGCATCAGTTTCAGGGCCACATCAAGCAAACCTGCTCTGAGAGCATATGGGGTGACCTGACCAACTGATAGAGGAGTTTCTGGTGTTCCTACTGGAGCTAGAGCTATCTAATGCCCACAGCCTTCTCAAAGTAAAGACAAAACTTGATTATAACAGGCCTCAAATTTGGAGCTCCTCTTGAACAAGCCAGCACAGGTGGCCTATATGGNACTCCTCTAGGCTTTTCCGCTTCCGACCCTCCAACAGGGCAGGTAACAAAGTTGGCTGGCCTTGGTTGTTATAGCAATAAGTATAAGCAAGAGCCTCTCTGCATACCGTTCCTTGGCATCAACTATAAACATGGATCTTACCACTCTGAGACTGAACAGTTTTCTGCACAACATGCTGTTAATTTCAGCAGTTAGAAAAGGCCTCACTAAAAACTAAAGTTACTGAACAAAATTGGTCCTGTTTTACCTCAAACCAGGACACTTCTATTAAGGGCTTCATTCACAGGAGTTAGAGTTTCTGAGGCTTTTTCTGCAATGACCAAGAGCTGTTCCTTTGCATCATCAGTCCATCAGAGCCTGAAGCTGATGGCAGCAAATGCAAAATAACAGAATAATTTTGTATCTCTAGATGGTTCTCTAAAAAATGAAAGGCAACTGATTAGCCAAAAGACCTCTTAGTCCCTAATACAAATCCTAAATAGAAAAGTCCCTAGTACAACTACGAATACCGCTTTCTTGAATGGCTTGTAATCTCATAACTTAAAATTGCTTTACATACCAGTAGCCTGGTTTACTTCCTTTTCTGTGTGCGGATCTACCCAGAAATATGTGGAGAAACAAACTTTTGAAGAGTTGCTCATTCCATTTCTCTGCCAGCAGGTGGCAATATTACATAGGTCACTCCACCAGCACTCCAACGCAGGGCATGTGTGCATTGGAATCAGTATTTCATCTTGATTGATTGCTCCACCTTTTGGGTTTTTTTTAACTAAAATTCATTTATTGAAGATTCAGTCTAAATCTTACTTTCAGAAAGCATTCTAACTTTTATATTTTGGATTTTACATGTGCTTGTGTTTCTTCTGCAGAAAAAGGGGAGAAAAGGCCATCAGCTCATTTAAAACAGTTTCAGTGAGGACTATCAGAAACTCCAGATTTGATTTTTAAATTGGCCATGTACAAGACCTTCCAATTGTGAATTAGTACTGTTCTTTGAGTATTTTAAAAAAGTAACTCACACATTCTTTGAAGCATATGCAATACTTTACGATGTGTCTTGGGTACATATATGTATAAATATGGTAGTATACACAGAAAATCCTGATAGGGGGTTGCTAGGGATCTGATGAAAATTTCTTTATGTCAAAACATTTGCAGTGAAGTTCTACAATGCTATCTGTAACTGAACCAGTTGTGTTGAGCTTTTGTACTTAATACATAAAATTTATTGTGGAACATGATATATGATTTTAATATAAATACACTGTGTTGCAATGCAGGGTTTCTTCAGAGATATCAGTCCTCAAATCATGTAAAACAAGCTATAGCTGTAAAGGCTTTAAAGCCAGTACATAACTGTAGCATGTATTTATTTATTTAATTTCTGATAAATATAAATACTGGATCTTGGTCACATATACAACATAATATAAGTCTACCATGTGAAACAATAGTAGAGATAAAAATAAAAGACCTACTGAAAATAATTATCTGTATAGCAGATCTATTTTGATTAAGTACAGTGACTTTGACTCTATTTCAAAATGGCAGAATAGATAATGTAATTTAGTCCATATATCAGAACAACTCCCATCGTCTATCTTCATTCCAGATTTTAAAGCAAAGAAGCATTTTCTTTTTTTTTTTTTAAATGCTGTTTTGCTCACCCCGATTATTATGCTATAGGCTTAAATTTGGATTATAAAAAATCCCCAGAGATGTACTTTCTGCTGCACCTTAAGCAATACTTATGCTAACTAATTGTGGTTTATTTTTATGAAGAGCAAAATTATATATTCCTGATAATATTCCTGAAAGTACTCAGTTTCCCTACAAACTTGCGGGACAAATGTCTTGTGCAAGAGAACAACTTTATCTCTGTTTAGAAACATTTAGAATAGTTGTTTGGCCAGCAATTTAAGATTTCTATTATGACTAACAGAACCCAGAAGATCGGATTTGAAAGCCCTAATCCATGTATGTCCACAAGATTATTTTTCATGTTGAAACAACTAGTTCTTACACCACAGACAGCTTAAAAGGTAATGGGATCTGGTAGCTTGAAGAAAAATGTTTCAAGTAGCCTCATAATTGTTTAATGGTGGTATAACCTGCTCTCTACATATAAAGCCAGCAAAACAGCACTCGGAAAGTTATTTTATCTTTGCCAAGGTCCATTATTCTTTACAATCAGAAAACTAGTCAGCAGTTAACCCTTCCCACTGTTCATAAGTATTCAAGTGTAATATACATATAACATAAGCTACGTAAGCTAATGAACTGCTGTAGTCCACTGTTCACTGATGAAGATATCATGAGAACTACTTCTTCTGGAATAAGACAGGAAACTGTCATTCCTGCAGAATTACTGAAATAGCAATTGCCACCTCTTTTTACCATCTGGTTTAAAAGGATATTTTGTAGTATAGCCTTTAAAGAGTGAGCTATTAAGTACTGACTGCTCTGAAGAGAGAAATTTTGTGTGCTTTTGTAACAGCTTGCTGATAGACTCTACTGATTATATCCTGAGCCAATGTTGTCCTTATCCCTGAGCAGACTTGTCATTTTGTAATGTTTTGAATTGTCTTCCTGAACTCTGCGGATGGTAGATAAAAAAAATATTCCTTAAACTGGATAAAAAGAGAACAACTTGCCTGAGCTTGGTTGTCAAAACTCTTCTGGGAAGTAAGGCTTGACCCCTTTTGAGGTGAAAAGGATGTTCAATTGATGTCTCTCTTCCTGCTCAACGTCACCATTAGGTGACTAGTTTTTCCTTCTACAAGAGTGGCCTACATCTTTCTCACTCTGTGTTTAAAAAATGCTGCATCTACAAGAGCATTTTGTGAAGGCCCTGATCCTTTCAGTGTGCTGGGGCATGGGCAATCACACTAATGCAGATCTAGCCGTAATGGTTTAGATTACAGTGCCCTCAGCTGAAGTTTACTGCCAGTATGGCTGAGATGCTGCTCACCGTCTTCAGAGTGCTCTCTGTGAAAAGTGAGACAGATTGTCTAAAATCCCTTTCAGATACGCTCTGTGATAAATCTTTTGCACTGAAAAGGACTAAGAGAGATCATCTTGTCAGTTGTGCTATCTCAGCCATGGAGGAATTAACCCCAGTGAGGCACAGGTTAGCTCTGATAATTTATTGGACAGCTCTGTCTGGATCTGCAAGTGCCCTTAAGGCATACCCAAGAGATCTTTTAACAAGAGAGCCACTTGGGTGAGTGTAAAGGTAGGAACACTTGAGTCACGTATGGTGACCCTCTGAAGTCACGTATGGTGCAAGAGGTTAAGGAAAATTATCTTTTCAAAATATATATTGTTACCTAGACAGTCTTGGACAGTGGGACTTTTCTTCTGTCATGAAAAGCCTGGTTATCTTATCTTCAAGCTATCCAGAGCTCCATGTCTTCCATCAAGAAAAAAATTCTGATTATTTTTCTACATAAAGTCACACTGGTTGGAATCAAACCAATTATTTCCTCAGTGGCAGAAAAGTGACAGGGACTACCCTGTGAAGAGAATTTCTGCAGATGAGGATTGAAATCCTGGAATACAGTGGGGGTTTCCTCACTGATTTTAATGAGACTGGGATTTCAGCTAAGGAGTTTTTAAAAGATGGCAATCACATGGCGATAAAATCTCTGTCTTTTGTAGTTGCTCTGCTTAATGAATTCCTCATCCTGGCTGTGAGCTTGAGATAATATGAACAGCAATTAAGAATTTCAATGTTAATAATACCTGTGCTTCTTTCTTTGTGCTACAGAGGAGAGCATTAAGGACAGCCTCTGAAAAACTCAGGAATCGTTCCTCTTTTTCTACCAATGTTGTATACAACACTCCAGGAACTCGAGTAAACAGATACATCAGCCGTTTGATAGAGGCCCGGCAAACTGAGTCTGAGATGGCTGACTTGAACTTCATTACCCTGAAGTATAAGCAAATTGAGCGTGAAAATAAAGTAAGGGGTTTTTTTAATTATTTTTATTGATTTCGTTGGCCATGAGCAAACTAGCATTGGGATTTTTCTTTGGTTTTAGACAATATTTAAATTCTACTATCTTTAAATAGTCTCTCAGTTAAGAGGGAGACATCTCCACCTTCTATGGAAGCACTTGGAGGTGATAAAAAGAAAGATCAGTGTCTTCCTGCTCATCAAGATCCTCCCACATATAGTTACATTTCCTGTGTTTTGGCCTTCCTTTTGCTTCTCCAAATTGCCTGACCTGCATTACCTGTTTGATGCTGTCTGGTGGCAATGTGTATGCCTACGGACTCATCTGCTCTGGAGAAGCGTTAATGACAGGAGGATGCTTCCCTCTGCATATGTAGCCTGATTAAGTATTGATCCCATCAGTCCTAGAAAACATAAAAAAATCTTAAATTTCTGGGTGAGGCTGTGATCTTATGCCAGTGTGACTCTGCTGAAAGCAGTGGACTTACTCCGGACTTAATAAGTATGCATATAAGCTAACAAAGTAGAGCTGTATGTTCCTACCTCATATGAGTTTTGTTTGTAAATACAAATAATTTTAATTGAAAAAAAAATAAAAATACTTTGGTTTATGTGTTTGAAAAAGCAAAAGTGTTATGGTTTTGGATTAATTTCGCAGTAGCATTTTTTTTTCCACTGTAGGTGACTTCGTGGTCTAAGACTTCATGTCACTACTGTTTCGAGTCAGATGGCTGTGTGCCACGTTGGACTCAATTTCTTTTTAAGGTTTTGAGCATTAATTTTGATTTCATGTTTCCACAGTGATTTATTATTTAATTGTAATTGTTTTCTTTCAAAATAAGGAAGTCTTTTGGTGTAAATGAGATGATTGAAGTTTGGGTCTTTCTGAGAAAACACTCGTGCATTTCCAGTCCTGAAAAGTATTTTGTTGTAAGGACAGTGGCTTAGTGGAATCAGGGACTGTAACTGCTCAAAACTGGGCCCGTGTCTCTCATTAGCAGCTGCCTCCAGCCCACCCATTAGTGCACTGTCCTGAGCAGCTGAGGTGACAGGACTCCTTGAAGGCAGCACCAAGGTTTTTGGCCTTTTTTTGTGATGAATAAGTGGAGAGGAAGGAGTGCCACTTCCTTCTGGTTCAATATGGCTGAATCCTTTTTTCTCCAAAAGATAAACTTATGTCTGAGCCTAAGCCAGATTTGACTAGTTACAGGGTGAAAACTAAACAGCTAGGCCAACAGGAGCACCTGAGACAGAAGCCTGTCAAGGAAAATTGTGTAGACTTGCCTTATCTGGTTTTTTTTGTGTGAATCAAGCAATGATTATTTGTATGTTTGTAAAATGGGTAGGGGCTTGTCTTATTTTAGGCTATAGTTCTTTCTAACTGAGAATGGACAAGTGTGGGTGGCTGAGTGTGTATAGAATGCTCACTGTCTTCATTTCTTCCTTTCTTTAACAGTACCACCAGCTTCAGGATGAATACTTCACCAGTGCTGTAGTTCTGTCACTAATTCTAGCTGCCTTATTTGGCCTTGTCTACCTTCTAATAATACCACAGTAAGTTTCTGTCTTTTTGCCATTATAATTCAAGTGGAACATCTTCAAACATCCTGCACAGGTCAAAACATTAATGTCTTTGGAATGGGAATTAGCACCCAGGTCGGTATCTTCTCAAACAGGAGATTCTCTGTTGGTATACCCTCAGTCTAACTGTTATCTCTTCCATCTGTCCAAAGGAGCCACATTTTGCTATCTTATTTAAAACAATTTCTTCCCCATTCTCTCTCTCTCTTTTTTTTTTTCTTTGTTTTTTTGGGTTTTTTTTTTTTTTATATTTTTGGTAGAAGGATGCACTTAGACAAAAACACTGAAATTCGCTAAATTTGTTTAAAGCTGTAATGTGCTACAGCTTTTTAAGGCTGTAGCTGCACTACAAACAAAGGTGTTACTGCAGCTTTTTTAAATGTATTTGTGCTGGCTTTGGACGAGGTACTTCAGGTATTGATAGCAACATAGATAAAACTATACAGAGCTTAATGGGAACTAAGTACTGAAATGTCCGTCCAGCTTTTCAACCCAAATTTATAGCCTGCATTGAGGTTTTTGGTATCAATGCTATCACTACACAAACTGTCTAGGGCATAGTTTGGCCATTCCCACATAAGTTGCAGTCAGCTCTTCGCTGCACTAAAGCAGACATAACCAAATACTCATGATGCATTTGGGGGGTGTCTGATGCCTATTGTTGAGTGATAGAGTTTAGTGATTATTTCAGATTATGTCAATTCTATGTGAGTGCTTACTAAATAAAATATAATTAGACTTCACTTTCAAATCTAGGGGTTATAATAAGTGAATATAATTGTGTTCAAGGTATAAAAATGATTAGTAATAAGCTTTTTCAGATGAGAATATCAAAACATTCAAGGTAAGCTTCACTCATTTTTACTAATTATTAGGATTTCAGTGGGAATAGAAATGGCCATAGGATAATGCTTTTGAAAATCCCATTTTAAATTCTGGTCTTTTCTATTCACAAATCCCCAGTCAGAGCAATACTTACTCCTATACTCTATTATTTCTAATTGAAAAATTGAGAAACATCTTTTTTACTTTAATAAGAATAATCATTTAAATTTGTTATATAAGACCTTTCATCTGAAGAATTCAAAGTCATTTACAAAAATCGTCTAATTTCCAGACTAACAACCTCTGCTGACTAATTGGAGCATAGTTAAGAACTCTTTCACCTACTTCTGAAGTAAAGCCCAGCTGCAGTACCTAGCAATTTAGAGCAAGGGGAGACAAAGTGTAGTTGAAACTAGAATGAATTTCCAAGAATCATATGGTATGGTAGTTGGCAACCTTTTCAAAACGTACTGTCACTTAAAAAACAGCTGGACAGAGGTTCAGGTTAGGCTCTAACCTGACAGACACACAAGCTGCAGCAGAACATGACCACCAAAGGCCATGAAGATGGACTGGTTCATCACTGAGTTAGTTAGAAAAGCCACCTACTGAATGGTCTTAAGGTCTCTCTTCCAGCGTCTGTTGGTGGTGGCTTCATATAACCAAATTACTAGTCTTCTCGGGTTCTTCCCTCACTCTGACACGGATGCAACCATGAGCTAGACTAAAACTTTGGAAAATTTCCCCTCTCCACAGAACTTGGAGCTTTAAGTTGCTCTTTAGATTGCCAAAGGAATTGTAAGTATGACAAGAGAATGCAAAAGCCAAAACAAGTGTAATGTGTTACTATAATGGGAGAAGTGTTTGCATGTATCGCAATATTCCAAGGAGGAGGTTCAAAATCTAGACACAAGAAAAAGTTGTAAGAAATCCAGTTGCTGCATAAATACACAGAAAGCAGTAGGCTTGATATTCTCACAATTCCTGTGATCATCTGAGCAAAACAGCTTCTCAGCTAAAGACATGTTTTATATCCCCAGATGGAGTTGGTGAAAGTAAGGCTATGTTTCTGTCAACCTAAGCTGTCCAATTATGAAGGCATACATGCAGCGTAGCCACTAAAAGCCCTAATGATGAACCTTTCTGGTGTCTTATGCTAGGTTTATTTTTAAAAAACAATGTAGCCCTTTGTTACTGGTGCCAACCCAAATCTCTGTCAGGGTCCCACTCAGCACTAGTGTCAGTTGTTGGCTGTTGCTGCCTTAAAAGACGCTATTGCAATCATATCCCCTGCATTTTTTTCTAGCATACTACTATCCTGAAATTCTCTGAAAGCACAGGAGAGCCTGCTATCTATTAATAGTTGATTCAGAATCCACACTGACAGCATCTATAGTGACCTCACCATTCTGGTTATACATACTACACCACACCACAGAATTTTCCCTGCTTGTGAGAATTGTTTGAAATCAAAGCCAAATACTGAGAAATCCTACAGCAGAAGAATTACACTCTTCTACTGTTAGAAACCCTATGTAAGCAATCTTTCCGCAGTGATGGTCAAGAACATAGATACATATATGCCTGCAGCCACGGCTCACGTCTTCTGGACTGGCTGGGTTGTTCTCACAAGACTAGAAAGGAAGGTGTGAAGATCACGTTATGCTGCTGTCATATGGCGCTGGTTCTATGGCTGTCTCGGGGCCAAGCTGTCCCTGAGCATAAATCAAAGCACCAGCACTGATGGACTTATTTTTGCCAGCTTGCTCACATCCATAAGGTCCTGTTCCAATAACACAGGTTTTCTGGAGAAGGGAAGTGCTTGGTTTGCACCCCTCTTCTCTTGAAGAACAAGCCTATTTTGAAAGATCAGGAGAGGAAAGATTAAGAATTAAAAGAATTATTACAGCACCTTTGTGAAACCTAAGATTTTTCTAACCATTGAGGAAGACTCAAAAGGAAGGAGTTGCTTTGTTTCATTAGAAGAAGGGATCGCAGTCTGGTTTGATTTTATTCGACTTGATAAGTGACTGAGTTGACTGACCTCTGATTTCTGAATCTCTGAGATGGAGAGATTACAAGACAAAAGCATCTGGTAACTGTTACACAGCTGCCAAGGCCAAGTAATGGGGTTACAGACTCCACTTACAAGAGTCATCATGCTGAATGTTCTGCGTTACCCTACAATCAGAAAGTGTCTCTCCTGACACACCGTACAGTTGAATTTTTGAGGTTCTTTGATCCCCTTGCTGAGGCCATAGTGGGCACCATACAAGAGCATTTCCTGATTTCTCATTCTTGAGTGCAGTTCATTTCAGTGTGAAATTTCCTCTGTGATGGTTAGTATTACAGCAAGAGTGAGGGGGACATCCTCCACCATTCATCTGAAATACCATTTCAGAAGGACCCCTGTGCTGTTTGTTCTCATCTGCTACTGAGTTGCATTGCTTTACTTCTATTGTATTTTGGATTCTAGGAGTACCGTAGTTCTTGTTCTCCTGGTGTTCTGCATATGCTTCCTAGTGGCTTGTATTATGTACCTACATGTCACACGAGTACAAGTAAGTGATTTAAGATTTTATAACTATTCTTTCTTTTGGTGGCTATGCTTTGTTTGTCCTTTAGAATATGAAGCCATCAGTGCATGTTTCACAGATTCATAGAGTCTGAAATCTATGTACTTTTCAAGTTTATTGCTAAGTAATGTATTAGGCACTTCAAAACCAAAGATGGTTCACCTGAAAGCAGACTTTTTACAGGAGTAATTGTTACTGCAGTGTAGCATTGAGTGCCATTAATGCTACACTTTTTGACTTTTTTGCTGTGTCTTCCCTGAACACTTGCCACTAGCTACTGAATCATTCCAGTGTTCAGATAAACAGCTGCTTTAACCTGACTTTTTCTCCTTTCTGACTGCAGAGCACACTAGTTCCCCCTTCCATTCCGACTGGTATCTGGGTGTAAAGTCCTGCTAACTTCCCCCCTGTTTTCAAAACATTTCCTGCCAAAGCAGCAGCTGTTTTGACGGTAAAGCACAATGTTTTGCACACGCAACCTTTGACCTTTTCAAAACTTCTAGTAATGATTAATTCTCCTGCATTACATTTTCACAACAGTAATGATGCAGAAGGACATTTGGTTGTTGTAGGACAGAACTAGATCTGCCAGATCAGAATAATACAGACAAATTTTCTGATGAAAGAAATCTGTATTGGCTAAAGCTAAATTTAGTCTTTTCAGACAAATATCAGGAGAAAACACCTACACAGTTAATCAGCTTTTCTGATTAGCACACATTAATTTTTAGTTAAGAAAAAATGCCCTTTGGCAGAAGGAAAGTAATTGTTTTCATGGAAACATAATAGTATATTAGCAGAGTATCTGGTACAGAGCAGATCTGTGTTTATAAACTTACACAGTTATTTGGGAGTAATTTTGATGATCTCTTTTGTTTCATAAAGGCACATTAGTTTATCATCTGTTGTTCTGTCTGTGGACAGTAGAAACACAGATGAAGTTTGTAGGAAATTGCTCCTTTTTTTGCCATTTCCCTGGTGCTAGTGCAAACTTAAGATTTGTTCCAGCTGTTTTGGCAGTCAACAGAATTTGAATTTATTCCAGGTTTCTCTAGAGGTTCAGTACCTTACAGGATCAAATTCAGCATTAGAAAAATAAAGAAATATAAAAACTCAAAATATCTCAGTTTGACATTTTGTGGTGAAAATTTGTCTTATATAATAAATAAAAGATAATGAATATGCTATGTATAATGAATATAGAATTGTAAATCAGTCATTTCCCTATTTTAATCAATCTTCTGGCACTTATTTACTATTTTACACTGGACAAGTGTCTCAACTTCTCCATGCTTTAACATCAAATGCCTCACTCATAAAACTACTATAATAATGTTTTACTGTACCTGCTACCTAGTATTTTGGGGATCTGACAGTACGTATTTTGTTAATAAAAATTCCACAAATAAAAGAAAACAAAGAAATTAAGTCCAAAATGCTATGCTATCATAAAAGAGCAGATGCAATTTTAAAATAACCAAAAGTCAGAAATTTAAATCTTTTAAGTGTCAGTCAGAGTTTTAATTCAGATATGTCTCATACCTTACCTTTTAAAGATTTATTTTCCTTTTTAACCCAGTAGCCTAGCATGTCAACATTTAGAACGTATATGTACGACACACACACAAAGAAATGTCAATGCAATGTGTCTTTGAATTTGCATTTTGCTTTGTCACTATTAATTATGCAGCATTATCTTTGAAATATGGGGATTCTGTCTTTAACAAGCGGTAGATAACTTGTTTAGTTGCAAACTGGATTAATGGAATATGTATATTTCCTTCAAACAAAATTATTATTTTGTATTTTATTTATATGGATAAAAACACACATGTTCCACCTCATCTGTGCATAGAATTTTGGTCTAGTTGGGTGGACAACTTGATGAGTAAAAAACCATCTGGATGATCACATTCAGAGCATATCAGTTTATGGTTGTACTGTACCTGCAAGCCAGTAATAAGTAGCGTACCACAGGAGTTTATCCTGGGACCTGTTCTGTTAAACATTTTTATCAACAACCTGGAGAAGGACATGGAGTATACTCATGTCAAGTTTTCAGGTGACTCCAGTTTCAAGGTAACAGCCAACACACTGGCAGGATGACCATTGAGGGGGACCTAGATAAATTGGCAGAATGGGCCAACAGAAGTCTTATGAAATACAGCGTGCGTAAATGCCAAGTCCAGGCCCTGAGAAGGAACAACCCCCTGCAATGAAACAGGCTGAGGACTGACCAGCTCTGCAGAACTGGCCCTGGGGGTCAAGGCAGACAGTACTTTAGGGCCCCTTGAGGTCCCTTCCAACCTGAACTATATGACAATGATGAATAAATGCAGAAATAGTCTATCTTTTTTTCATAGTGTAATTTTGGACACTGCTATATCCCCTCCATTGAGACACAGCTTTTCAATGTGAGATACTTGCAATTCAAGGTTTTTGTTCTACAATATGCTCATTGTTTTATTAAAGGTGATATACCTCGGGTATCTCAATCTATTTTACTGATGCTGACTAACAAACTGGTTTCTGGTGTAGCAAATCAACTCAGGTCCTTATATGCTTATATAAATCTACTATTGATATTACATTGGTTGTTCCCCACCTACATTTACATGGACTTAATCCATAGTGAAGCCAGAATGCATTTGCAGATCACACATGGTTTTTGTTTTTTCTGTAATTGCTGTATTCTCATGTTTCACAGCCCAGATGAAGTTGAATCACCTATAACCATCTCAGACTTTTAATTCATGGTCACACGTAGAGGGGAAATGTCTCTGCATATGTGAAAAGAAGGGGGGGAATTTCAATACATGATTTCTATTGTGCCAAGGCCACAGAAGCCCCTTTCTATGGGTACTTTGCTGCCTGCTGGAAGCTATGCTTTTGATGTTGATGATACCCATAAAGTGAACAGCTTTTCTTCAGCACTGGTGACTTTAATCCAAAAATTAGGTGTTTGCTTGCTCCATTTCATCATAAGTCAAATCCAGCTTGATAAGTCTGACTTGATAAGTCTGAGCCCCCTCCTTTTAAGGGACACAAGATTGTTCCCCCTGTAAATCTGATTGTTTCCTGGAGTTGATTCTTGCCCCTTGAAGTCACTGGAAGAAGTCCTGTGGTCTGAAAGACGTACTGTGGATCCAGTAGATAATAGATGCCCCAGACATTCTTAATGCAAGGGGAAAAGAAGGAAAGCAGCTTTCTCTGATACCAGAGTAGATCAGTATGACTGGAACAAGCATAAGTACAGCATAAGTACAGCGTGACAGACTTATTCTTCCTCTCTCACCTTCTGTCACTGGCTTCATATATGCTCACAGCAGCAAGCACTTCACACTTCAAAGTGATGGAATCAGGGTAAAAATGGAGATGAGCAAGAGATTCATAAGACTCCATTCCACCAGACATTTTTGTTTTCTACTGCTCTTTCTGCTCTGGCAAATTCAATATTTTTGATGAGTCCTGGTAATTAAAACCACCCTGGCATTTAATGTGACTAATATAGTAGAAGACATAAATACCACTCCAGAATTCTATACTACCACAGTATGTTCTCTTGGATCACTATTTGTAGCTGATAATTTGCAAGGCAAAAGATGCTTTGGGTATTTTCCCCATGGGAACAAAATCAAATGCCATCCTAATTTATTATTCACATTATGAGCAGACATCCTACTAACCTTTCAAAGAGTTTTAATTATCATGAGAAATAATGTATAGTAATAATAGTTTCACATTTATTACCCCAAAAAAATGCAATTGCCAGTAAAACACATGTACACAATAATAACTGCGTGCTTGTTTCATAATTTGCAGTGCAGGCAAAATTTCTGTATCCCTTACTCATTTCTGTTTATAGACTACTAAAAAATAACAACCCCACTTTAAAAAATATTTTTAAATCTTGATCTATAAATCTTTTTTTTTTTCTTCCTTAGTGTTTTCCAGGGTGCCTGACAATACAAATTCGTACCATTTTGTGTATTTTTATTGTGATCTTAATATATTCCGTGGCTCAAGGATGTGTGGTGAGTATTTATATCAAGTATCGCTTAATTTAGCATTCTGTTTAAAGAAAAACCTGGTATGGATCCATTAAACACATACCATATTCTTGTCTGGTGAATTCCTAGTCTTTTTGTTATTCACACTAGCAAAACACGTTTCTTCAAAATCAAAGCCCTTTGCTATAATTTGAATTTTCACTGCTCTGAGTCCGGACATTGAATTAGAAATGACAAAGCTATAAGCAAATTACACAGATAATACCTAGTCAATGCCTATATACATTTTTATATCAGGCCTTAGTATCACGTGGTCTGCTGATGTCATGTACTTTACGGGAAAACTATTTTTAAATGTTCAACTTGCTTACTAGTTCGATGGCTAATATTTTGTGACAGACAAGGCATGGTGTCAAACAACATTACTTATTTCTATGTGGCAACTTACAGAACATATTTCTGTGTAATAACAGGGGAATATTTTTAGTCCAGGCAGATCAGAAAAGATAACGAGATCTTAAAATATGGACAGTATTGCATAATGAGAAGAGGGGCTTACACTGTGCTACTTATGTGATCCATTCACATCTAATGTCTAGGAAGCTTCTCTTGTATGAAGTGAACTTGCTCAATACTTCTGAAAATTGAGCTGCTTTTACTGTAGATTAGCAGCTAGTTCTACATTGTGGACTTGAATGTCAAATGGGATTTAAACTTCCACCTAAGTATTTGGCATTTAGTTGCCTTGTCAAATTCCTAGCACTCAATTTCAGCATTTTGACTGCTAACGCTACTGAATTAAACATGTTAGGGTACCCAAAGGAAAGAATCCTCACAAAAATAGCACACTAAACACAATTGGAAGTGCTGAGAAGTCAGATGTCTCAAATCATACCTCTCTGCGGGATTTAGGCAATAAGTTCTGACCAATAGGAAGACAGTGATTTCATGAGCAATTCACAGTGCTAACTGAGATGCCAAGCCCCTTATTTTGTATTTTGTCTATTCACTCATCCCTGGACCTGCCCTGAGAACATCTACCAAGCTGATCCCCATGAACTAGATGGGCAGAGAATCCCTTGTCTGTGAATTCCAATGTCATGAGAGGTACCAAGTACTACTGATGTTCAGACATTTCTGGGAATTCCTGAACATCAACTGTGTGAATAACACGCAGCCCTAATAGCACTCAGACATATATGTGCTTCTTAATGTGCATATAAGCCCAAAATGCATAGAGATGTGCAGTGCCTCCGGGCTAGCTAGCATCTCAGCAAGTTCTGTGTATCTGACTTTGGGACTGAAATGAATATTATGACAGCTGGAACCTTTGTGCATCAGCCCATGTAGATCTAACATTTACTTTGACCAGATGAAACAAGCAGCATTTTTGCCACTTAAAGACGGTGAAAATGAGAAACAGACATCATAAGGCATAAGGCAAAGCTGAACACTGGTGGAAGAAAGCAGATTAGAATTCAGAAGTTCTGGCCTCCAACAAGGCAGTGATCATTCAGTTACAACATAGAATAGGTCACAAATAGAACCTTATCCTTTATTAGAGCAGAAATAGCCTGTAACCATTGAAATGCTTAGGAGAAATGTTTAATCAGTAGAAATTATTAGTTCCCACAAAGTAAGGCCTCTAGAATTCTCAGCTAGCAGAGGAGCTATGTGTAGAGGTTTCACTCTTAGTTGTAGAGCAGATGGTGTTTTTCTGGATGTTATTGCACATCAGTTATGAAGCCCTCATGCATGTCTGTGTTTTTGGATGAGTTTAGTATGAACAGCATTTTTAGGGATATTGAACAAAATCATGTTAAACCGATTTTTCACTTCACTCGTTCTCATCTCATTTCATAATGTTAGTCATTATGAGTTTAACTCACATTTTATCTGTTATGTCTCATCTTTTTAAATGACTACGACACCCTGTAAAATATATTGCTTAATCACCTTTCAGGTTGTCAGTTATTTTACAGCATGCTATAAAATTTCATTATCAGTGGTTAGGATGAAATAAAAAGGTCTAATAACACACTTCAAAAGAGAAGCTTAAGTACAGGGCAGGGCTTATGTGGCGATGCTTGTTAAAATCAATTTCACACTATCATCCCACTCTCCCCGTTTATGCTCTTATCCTCTCCCTTCATAAGGGGTGAAGGTTGGAGTGCAATTAAAACTGGAGCTCTGGAGACTTGCACTGTTTGCCAGAAATTCCTCCCTTCCTTGGGTAACAGCTCTGAGATGTGTACATGACATTGCCTTTGGAAGAAGCAGGTTAAATTTCCTCAAATTTCCCATACGAAATGCACTAAAACTTTTTTTTATTTCCCAGTCTAGGGAGGAAATGGAACTCCTTGGATAACTGAAATGGCAGGGATAATTAATGATGAAGACTTGTATTTGAATCGTATGAGATAGCAGAAGTAGCTCTGGAGAAAAGATATTATTCATGTTTAGCTTTTCAACCAAAGATTACAATATGTTTTATTTTATATTTGATTAATTGAAATTGATGCAATTTACATAGTCAATAAGACAAACATTTCTTTCTGTTCTCTGTGCAAGAATGTTTCTCACCTACACGGCCACATAAAATGTTTACTCAGATTCCTTAATTTTACAGGAATATGTTGGCTTGAGACTCTCTTGGTTTTGAGCACTGAGAGGGAAACTATTCAACTAATCCCAGACTTTAATTGGTTGGCCTTACTGGCATCTAATGAACAAAGAGTGTCTCCCACCTAAAACTGAATAAAGCGTTACAGGAAAAGGAGAGAGATACGAGAGCAGTGAGCTGGATGGGAACGCCACAGCCATGTTTTCCCAATTAGAAATGAACTACAGTCGGTCTCCGCAGCAGCTGCATTTCTGTTTATTTCATATTTAACTTTCTCCCCTTCTCACCTCTCCTGTCTTTTCTAGGTTGGCTGTATGCCTTGGGTTTGGAATACCAATTCCAGCAGTTCGATAGTTATCATTTCTCCTGGTGGAACAAATAAAACAATGAATGAACTTCCATGTGACACAGCCCACTATGCTTTCCTTTCCTGTGTAGTGGGGACTCTCACCTTGGCAATATTTCTACGTGTATCTTCCTTGCCAAAAATGATTCTCCTGCTTTTTGTTACAATTTTATACATAGTTATTCTGGAACTCAGTGGTTACAGAAAAGCAGTGGGGTAGGTATCTTGCAAAGTTAAAGCAATGGTCACAACATTGACTACTCACCTGTGAATTGTCCTCTAGCATTCAGTGCTGCTTAGGGCTATATACTCAGCAGAGCATGAGAAATACTTAAGCCATCCTCTCCACAGCTACTGTAGGACTTGTAGTATCCATCAACAGGAGATTAGTTTTTGGGAGCTAGCAACAGTTTTACTCTGTAGTTTTATGCTAACATAGCTCAGCTGAACACACTGCAGTCTAATGATAATATGAAATAGAAAAACACTGTTAAAAACTTCACTTCCATATTTCACCATCCCTCAACCAATTCCAATTTCATTTAAGCTTTTGAGGTTTTGAGTGTGTTTACATTACCTAATTAAAAGCGTGCACACACATTACAATAATGCATAGCATTATAAAATCCTCAAGAAGTTGAATGTTGGTGTGATGCAGTGATCAGATTTACTGTGACCCATCTCCCTGCCCTTATGAGCCTCTTCAGAAAAGGCTAGTGATTAGTGTGTTCTAAACTAAAGATCTGATATTAAAAATATGCAGTGTTAGGTATTAGAAAACCTGGAATAAACCATTTACTTTCCTTTTATTTTTAAGGGGTGGCTCCTTTTATATGCGTGGCTATGAACCGATACTAGCCATTTTGCTATTTTCTTGTGCTTTGGCATTGCATTCCAGACAGGTGGACTTGAAGCTGCGTCTGGACTACCTCTGGGCTGTGCAGGTAAATCATAAGACTTCTTTCTAGTTTCCATGCACACAAAATGATGCCTGACTTTTTGAAGTGGCTTGCAAATACTTTCAGAACAAATCAGTTGGACTAAGACACTTCCAAAATTTTTCATGTCTGTTGGGGTTTACAAAGAAAAATTATGAGAGCTTTCTTTCCATTTGCAAAATTCATTTGCTCTGGAGAAGTGATTTTTTGTTTGTTTGTAGTTGTTCCATGACAGTACATCATTAATGAGGTAATATATTTATATCTAAGGTGAATTATGAACAGAGAGAACTTCAAACATGGGAAATTATATGTTAGAAATATAAACTTGAGATAAAGAAATTAAATTATGGGTTTTTTTTCATTTTATAGTACAGAAGGGGGTGAAAATAAGTTGATGTTCAGGTAAACTGAAAAGAAACAAATAAAACTGATAAAAGGAATTATTTATACCCATATCATGCAATGCAACTATGGAACTCCTTCCCAAAGGAAGATCTGAAATTTATTTAGATAGCAAGTGCATGGACTTTTTTTTTTTTTTAATATTTTTCTTAACTATAATCATCACAGCAAAACCTATAGAAATTATATTAGCCATAAGCAGGGGCATCATTGTATGTCTACCTCCTGTCACGCCTCTCAGCAGTTGTATTTCCCCTCCAAAGTATTTCACAATGGTCCCTGAGGCAAGGAGAAAGTTGAAGATGTAAGTTTGTTTTGGTGGCGTTTGGAAGTTGCCTTTCTGATAAATTTTACACTCTTGTAGTTCACAGAGGTCACATCCTGTTCTCACCTACATCCTGTTAACTATGTTGTTAAAAGACTGTATAAATCATCGCAGTGCTTGCTTTTACGTGTAACATCAAGACTGGAACACATGGGTTAAACACATCCCTGACTCTACTGTGTTACCTAGAATGGAGAAATCAGGAATGACTTAGCTCTATTATCTTTTACTCTTAAAGTTTTTCGACCTAACAGTTAGGCTCTGTTGGAGTTTTTTTCTTTTGGTCTTGATTTCCAAGACCATATCCACCTCCTTTATGATTTAAGTTTATCTTGTTATATAATTTCTGTGGACTCTGTGCTGTTTAACTGAGTAAACAACACATGATCACTTCATTTAATTTTTGTCCTATGACCTGCAGTATTGATAGGTGCTGTGCCTGTCAGCCTCAGAAGTCTGTTTTGGACAAACTGATAATAGTTTCCACTTGCTGTGGTGCCAAATACAGTTTTCAGGTGGGAAAAAAAAAAAATCCCCTGACTTTGAAACTCGAAGCAGCACTTGACTTGCGGTATAGCAGCTATCTTTATATAGGCCAGCACTTGGTGGAGCGATGTGAGTGCCATACAATCCACGAATACGAGACCTGTGTGTTATTCCTAGCCATGAAATAGAGTGGCAAGCAGAAAGATACTGTTTTGCTACCCGGTGGTCTTTCAACAGGTCAAGAGTGAGTTCCAGTGTCTTAAATGCTTTTCGTCATTCCAGCTACTGTGACTTGCATAGTGAATTGTGCATCCCTAAGGAATGTACTTCTTAATGATTCTTAGTTTTAACTTAGCTTTTAATTAGCAATTGATTAGTTTTAAAAATTCAAGTACAGGAAACTAGTGGGATGCTTGCCTGCTGAAAGACCAGAACTGGACAATAGTAAAGGAAGAAATATAAACTTCTTCTGTTTTCTTGGGGCCAGGTTTTACAGAAATACCTAGTCGTCTACCATTATTGTTAAAACCATTGTGCACTTACTCCAAAGGACAATAAGGGGAGTTAAGACATATGGATGCCTATCAAATTTCAGTAATGTCCAGTAGCGTCTTCAGGTACCATTTCAAAAAGTGCTTTTCATCTGAGAAGATCAAATGCCATTTTCAGATCTTTTCAATTGCAAATCAGGTACTTATGTGGTACCATCTTGTCTGTGAGATTTGCATGATAATAATGAGAAAGGAAAAAAAATCACTGTCGGTAGAAAATTCAGAAACTAGGGATCAACATAACTACCATTCTTTGAAATCAGTATACTGGGTAGATGCTTGATAATCTGGGTATATACCCTTGTTATTCTCGATTCTACATGAAAGATCTGTTCCGTGTACAATAAGTAGTAGTGGGTAACATATTGTAAGGAATGTTGCCCTAGTTTCCACTCTGTGTGTTGGTTGTAAATGATATTGAATACAAGGGCTAATTAGCATAACCTGCAGAAGTATCATCGTGATGGATGTTACAGAAGTGCTTATGGTGCTTACCTATTCAAACATAAGTAAAAAAAACATTATCTTTGTACTTACTAGGCTCTTTGGCATAGTAAAAATCTGAGTATTAAAAGCTCTGGGAATACTGTTTGTTGAAAATATCTATATGTCAAAACTGTCTTTGAAGAATTAGCAAACTTCAAGCTACTAATTATTTAACAATCTTTAAGAGGAGACAAGGGTGAAAACCACCTTCCTGAGTGACAGTTTTCTCTGTCTGCTGGGCTGCATTCTTGGTCGTGTTTCTCTACAGCCACTGTACTACTTACCATTGAACCATGTTGGCTTAACTTGGTTACATTCTTGGTAGCAGAAGTTTTAGAAAGACCATTGACTTAGTGCACAGGGACTGTGGAGATTTTCTTCTGTTTTGCAGAATGAGTGTGCTGGTTCTTTGTGCAAATACTGAATTGCATGAACCACTGCTAGACCTGGAGACTCATGCCTCCCAGTAACCAACTGCTGCTGTGTGAAAGATGTGCCAACATGGTACAACATGTATTTTTAGGAAGCTTCTCAGTTGGTAGCTTACAACTGGGAGAATTTCAGACTCAAGGGCTATTCTGGAAGTTGTAAGCACTTTGTTTTGCACTTTTAGTAAGGCTCATTGTGGGGAAAATTCTGTAAAAGTGTAAAACCACTTGTGGCATAAGCTGCAATAAAAAGGATTTCATACATATTTTCATTTACTTCATCATGAACAACAAACAGTCTAGTACTAACGAAATGATATTTTAAATGCCAAAAGTATCCTGCAATTAATGCCATTATCAATAAGAATATATAGATAGATGGTCTATGCTAAGGTTGGAGGAATACCCATTTCCATAGATTTTGTCTGCCATATCAGGAAAAAAAATGTGTTTTGAGGAAAAGCAAATTTCAAACAAGAAAAAATGATTTAGAAAAATGATACAGTTTCAAGAAAAATTAATCTGATTTCCATGCATCTAGGTTATGTAACCAGAGCAGAGATAATACAGTATGATTTAGGTGCATTGTGTGGAAAAAATAGATTTTTCTGGTTGATGATAAGTTGTTAAAACATTTATATTTGTACTTAATGTTCACACATCAATGGTCTTATAGGTTCTTGTTGATTTTGCTAGGATTTTTTCTGTGCCAAATGTAACCTTTCTGAATATCACAGTATTTCCAGAAAATATCTGTTGGTTTTGTTTTGTTTTTTAACAGGCAGTGGGAGGAGAATTTCATTTTCTACATAACATTATAGAGTAACTCCGTGTGCCTCATATGACAATCATTGTGAATAGCAAATATAGGAGCATTTTACTTATTTGTGACTGATAATGACTTTTGCTTATGCGAATTATTCAACAAAACTGAGGGGGGACAGGACACAAATAAATACAAGTAATAAATTTATGAGGAAGCTAAAACTGCCAAAAAATGGAGTTGCTCACTCACCCAGGAGTTGTCAGGGTAGAAAAATAAGAATAATACAATGATATGACTGTTGCATTCTTTAGGGAATACTAGAATATCATTCAGCTGTTTTTTCTAATCCGTGACACTTGTAAGAAATATGTCTTTCACGGTCGGCAGGCAAGGCTTGCCAGGTGCGCTTGCATTTCCTCTTAAAAATCTGGCTCTATAGAAGCAGCGTGATGGGTCTCTTCCCTGTGGTTTTAGTGCCACCTTCAGGTACAAAGATGATATTTCTGTGGCACTGGTGCCTGCCTTCTTTTTAGCTGTGTCTTGAAACAGTGGATTTTCATGTGATAACTCTTCGGTCAGTGACATTGCTACAGCATTTTTACGCTTATTAAACAGTCACCTGGTAGCTCAAGTGATACAACAGTTCAGACCACTTCCTGAACAGAGGATGTGTAACCAGTTACCAGCATTGTAAAAACTGTGGGATGCTGTGTAACTTTGTAAAATGCAATAGATGTTAATTATGTTGATGTCAAAAGCCATAGTACCAAAGAACATTTTAAATTTTGTCACTAGGTCCAAAGCAAAAACAAAGCCTGCTTTTAAATACTGCAGCTCTGCAAATAAAGTTAAGTTCTGCAAAATTACTTAGCTGCCACCAAACAGGTATAAGCAAAAAGCAGAACATGAAAAATGGTGTTGCTCATGCCTATGTATTTTCTTTCTTGTTTATTTTCACAATAATCTGCCTTGTTTTTTGAGCCAGCAGCTATGGCACAAATATCATGCAGGCAGCTTTCCTGAATTAACCAATAGGAATAGGGGCAAGTAGATGAAGGTTTGGATGCTATTTAGTTGCCTGGATAATATTTCCACCAGGAATGTAAATAACCTGTGATTTGTGCTATTTTAATCTTCTTTCTCCAGCCCCAAGTACTCCTTCTCCCTTCTCAGTGTCTGTTTTGCCTGGGAAAGGACGATGCCTACACATCCTTTTATCTCAGCTACTCAAAGAGTAGGCAGTAGGATTTCATGAGTCACAAGGAGGAAAGACAGTTTTCATTGCGTTCTCCTGAAGGGCAGAAAGCAGGATGCTGGAAAAAGGTCCAGAAAATATCAGTAATCACTTTACTTCCCCTCCCCCACCCTGCCCTGAGCCACGTGCTGGGATAATTTGAGAGTCCTCACTGCTGAACATGACCAAGTCTTTTTCTACCTCACCTTCACTCCTTATCTTCCCATGCAAGAGACACAAGGAAATTTTTCCTCTTTCCCCAGGGAGCTCCTGAAGGAGTTGCATATATGAGAGCTGTCTTAGGCAGTGTGCAGTGAGAGGATGGATGCTTAAACTCTATGCAGGAGTAGCAGAGAAGGTACACTTCAGTTCATATTCCTAGCAGATCAGTTTAATAAAGGCAGGATGTTAGACTTTGGTATGTCTGGATGATGCAGTCCATGCACAGACTCCGGCTGGGGTAGCAGCAACAATATAGAAGTATTAACCCTGTGTGTGGTCTAAGCTAATATACCCTGCTCTTCAGCACAACTAAGTAGCTCAGGAGTGCTATGCTAATTCCATGAACGTTCTACTTCTAGGTTTGGGGCTAGGTCAGGCAGAGCTAACGCAGCTTATTCTTCATGGCACCGCATTGCCCCATATAGGTATTGCCTGTGCAAATGTCTCCCTGAACCACAGGCAGAGAGTGCACTCCTCTCTGCCTGTTGGCTAGGAAGTGCCTGACCTGAAATAGGCCAGGGCACAAAAAGCTCAGAGCACTTCACCTACACTCCCCTCATTCTGCTCTTTGCATAATTTGTCTCTATTTAGGGTTTGCTACCATTAGTAATATTCAAGGGCCATTGCTACCCTATGGGATTATTCAAGGGCCTTCCGTGAGCTTAGTGGCTTTCATCTCATTTCTGGCAACTGAACCTTCTTAGAGTCAAAATTGCAGTTAACAGTTTTGCATCCAAAGAGGGGAAGAGATACTTGCTAGGTGTGTTGGAAATGTAGTATTCTACTGTGTTTCTTAGCAATGGTGACATGCTTGATGCCTTTCCCTGGTCTTAGAGTATTTTGCCACCCCTTCAGTCCTGACTTTGATGGTTTGGTTTGCGCTACTAGCTCTTCACACAAGAGGTCAGTTCTCAGCCTCTTAGTCACAGCTGTGGTCCCGTCATTGTGAACATTGTCACACCCATACCTGAACCCACAGAGTAATGTCACTGGCATTTCTCTCCCAGTAGTTTCATGACCATATTGAAGCGAGACAGAAAGGAGGAGAAAAGCCATCACATGCCTTAAAGTTCTGTCAGAAGGAAACAACCAGCAAACCAATAGGCTAGACTGTCATTTCTCATTTATTTTATGTTGATATATTCAAATTGTCTTTTATTTCTGTGTGTCAAAGGCTGGACAGAAGCCCAGCAACATGACCAAGGTCACAAGGGTCTGCTTCAGTGCTGGCAGCTTTGTCCTTGTGATGTGGCTTGCTTTGAAACCTTTGTTGTGAATCTTACACAATGGTAGGAAACACTACATATTGCTGAAGAACCTTCTCAGTCATGTCTTCCAAATCGAACATTTTGGTCCACAACTGGGCAATACAGAGGAATCTGATCACGTTTCCAGATCAGAAATGAACAGCAGCTGCCAGTGATTGAGCAACATCACTACCCATGCAATGCGTCAAACTGATTACTCCACTTACCTACCCCTGCTTGATTACTTTGACTTGTCTAGAAATCTCTACGCTCTGGCCCAAATGTGTATTGTTCTTTACACTGCTATTCTGCCCCATATTCTGTTGGGAGCTTAACTGAGAACCTTGAATGTTCCTAGGAAGAAAGTAACAAAAAACTTCTTCTTGAGAAACTGAGGAATGGATAAGGAAGCCCAAAATGGATTTTTTTATTCAGAGCTTGAATTCAGTTTGCAAATCTCTTTGCTGTCATCAGAGTAAAATTTCACATATTCCAGTATGATTTAAAAATAAACCTGTAAGTTTGGTTTGGATTTTCAGCTGGAAAAAGCTTTTTATTTTTACTATTAGAACATTTAAATTCAAACAGTCAGACTAAATGCAAGAGGCCATTACACATGTTTATAGACAACAATAAGTCAGAGACAGAGTTATACCACTAAAATAAGGGAAGGATATTTTAAGAAAACAGCATATGAAATTTAAACAGCAAAAAAAGTGTTAGGAAAACAGCTCACAAATAGGAAATAGATACTGGCTTAGAATAAAAATTTCAGGTTTATTTCTTGCAGAGCTTAACTGCTATTTAATGTTTACCTCTAGAATATTTCACCTCTAGAACAAATTATCATCCCTACTACACAAATTAGAGGAGGAGCTGAGAATTTATTTCAAAAGGGAATGATTCCTGAAGAATTTATGTTTATAGAACCAGTTCTCTTTCAGCTTTCTCTCTACTTGTAAAGAAATTTAAGAATACATAAGTAAACTGCAAGGCAAATCAGATTGTCATTTGAATAAAAAGGTTGTTTCCTAAGTTTTGTCCTGGAAAGCAAAAATCAGCTTCCTGAAGGAAAAAAAAAAAAATCATATGAAAAGAATATTGTAAGGCTATACAAAGGCAAGAGATGACTGGTTTTCTCCTACTTAGACAGGAATGGATAGTGAGAAAAGTATGTGGACTTTTTAACAGATCAGGATAGCAAATTCTAGATACAAAAGGGACACCAGCAAAGATTAGAGCAGATTCTTCAGTGGTTTACGAGATTGTAGTTTCTCAACAATGCCTGAGAATTTGGCCTTCCAGTCTTCTGCTGACTTAACTAGATTAAAAAAAAAATCCTATTGGGATCACAGGAGAAGATTTGTGTTAGAGTTCTGTGAGTGTGATTGAAGAGCAAAGAATAAGCTGTGTTTCTATGAGATTAATTATAAGATGCTGATCAAATGTTTTCTAATTGAAATCAGAATGTAGGGTCAAAAGTCACTCTAACAACAAAGAGCAAATTCCAGAGAAGTAATTTTTCAGAAGAGTCTACTAAGGTCTAGGCTGGAATTTGCAGACCTAGGAGTCCCAAATGAGAACCCTAGATATTCAGTATTTTTCCAATAAGGAGTCTGATTTTTAGAATTGTTTCCTAATGCATGACTCCTACTAATTCCTGTGAGTCAAGACACTTGTAATAAGATACCAGTATCTTGAGTTAAGGACCTCAGCTCTGTTAACTCCTGGGCACTCTTTCTGAATGCTGTCATTCACACGAATGATAGAATTTCTGTTGCTGTTGTGCATAGAAATTTCTGTGCACAAGAACTGTATATGCTTTCATGACAAACACCAGAGTAAATAAAACCAACTCTAGAAATGCTAATTTTATTTTTTTTTTTTAATTTCATATCATTCTTAAGGATGTTCATTTTTAAAACCTTTTTCTCTGTTGAAGTTACTGTCTTACCAGATCTGTTTCCATTTTACTGCAAAATAACGTAGGTTTGCTTTAAACAGCAGTGATTCTCTGGTCTTTTCTTCTTTGGAAGGTGGATCAAATACTGCCGTCACTGTCTCCACCTACCTGAGAAGTAATTGGCATCCAAGGCCAATGTGACTTAAGTGGGATTATTCTAGCTTTTTACTATGTAAAAATATTAAGGGCCTATTTAAAAGAACAGAGAATTACAGAAGACACCCATACACTTAGCTGATCAAGCCCTGAAATTAGTCCAGAGACTTTATCTTGAATTACTAAGGACTTAAAGGGATTTTGTCCCAATGTAAAAGCATGGTATAGGAGAACTGTTCCCACTCTATTTTGCAAGCATTATTTTGCTCAGTTTAATTTCAAAGGATGAGTTAATAGAAGCTATTTGATGGCTTCAGCTTATTTTTTGCTTTTTGGAAAGGTTTTTCTTTTCCTCTGTCCCCACAGGCAGAAGAAGAGAGAGATGATATGGAAAGAGTCAAGCTGGATAATAAAAGAATTCTCTTCAACCTGTTGCCAGCACATGTTGCACAGCACTTTCTTATGTCTAATCCAAGAAATATGGTAAACCAAGATAAAATTTAAATGCATAGTGATGTTGTATGGGCATGACTCTATGTAGCTTGGGTCACCTTTCAACTGTATGTTTTCAAGAAAGGCTTGGACTCACAAAATTTCATTCACGTTAAAAGGAATAGTTTTGTAAAAACTTGTGTTCAAGAATTAGATAGGGATTATTTCTTTCACTGTAGTGTCCTCCTTCTCTAAAGTATTTTAATAAAAAGCAGGAAAAGGGAATGTTGTGTCATTCAACGTCAATGCAGCCAAGTGTCTGCATGCAAAGTACTAATTTTTTTTTTTCCAGTCATTTTAGAATATTGGGATTTATCACAGTATTTCATGAGTTCATTTTGATGCTGAATGGTGAAGTATGTGAACTGCCAGAAACTTCCATATGAACCACTCTAGTTCTGGAAATACACTGCCATTACCAAACCCCTTCATTTAAAGTTAAAAACAGAGAATTGTACACACCCAAGGAAGACACAGTAGCTTTTAACATCAAAGGCTGTAGTGATTGAATAAAGTAGTTCAGGAAGCCCTTACCAGACTTCCTTCCAGTGTATCTGCAATACCTGCAGCACTGGAGTAGCTGTAATGGCCATGATACTGCTCTTGAGAGTTTGGATCAATGTATTTGAACCACAGAAGAGTGGTTCCATGAGCCTTCTGAATTCTTAAGCAGAAACCTTGCCATACAGAACAGCATTACATTGTTAATGTTGAATACAGGACTCCACAACTCAGGGAAAGGCATGAATGAGTGAGGCTGGTTTTGTGCTGCAGGGTAAAATTGTTCCATCTCCTATTTTAGTTATAAAATAAAATTGAGAAAATGCAATTATTTCTCATACAATAAAATTTCTACAACTGTTAAGACTTTCTACAAAATTTTTACTCACTGTTTCTATGGCTAACAGAGAAAAAGACTAAGTTGCTTTAAATGGGTTTAATAGCTTAGGTGTTAGTTTTCTTTTGTGGTTTTGAGTGATCTTTCAATATTTTTTTAATCAGGCTGGCTTTCTCTCTACAACAATGGTGGCTTTTGTCCTAGCTATTGATTAGCAGTAGAATAGATATCATAATAATAATGCCTGGTTTAGATTAATCTTTTAAAATAAAAATTATATCTGCTCATGAACTGCAGGACCTTTATTACCAGTCATATTCACAAGTGGGAGTGATGTTTGCTTCCATCCCAAATTTCAATGATTTCTACATCGAATTGGATGGCAATAATATGGGAGTGGAATGTTTACGCCTGTTAAATGAAATTATTGCTGATTTTGATGAGGTAAGGTCTAAACACTTTGTCTTTTGACCGTATCAGTTCTACCAAATTATTATCAAGAGATTATCTGTAGCAACTTGGCATATCTTGGACTGCCTAATAAAACAGTACTGTAAACTTCCTCTTTAGTTGTAGTTGGTGTCCACTGGGCTTCTCCAAAGTGCCCAGTTTGTACCTTTGGGCACCAGAGTCTGACCTTGAATTCCTCTAATATAGGAAGAGTATTAAAATGTGAGTTAACAGTAGTTTTTTCAGTGACCTCAAAGTGGGCAAGCATCAATTTACCAAAAATAATATGGTTTAATCAACTTGCACATATCTGATAACTATGGTTGCTTGTCTAAAATATTATGTAATATTTAACAGTTTTATGTTTTAAACAAAGCTTATGGACAAAGAATATTATAAGGACATAGAAAAGATCAAGACAATTGGAAGTACATATATGGCAGCTGTGGGACTCGTACCTACTTCAGGAACTAAGGTAAGAAGATTTTACATGATGGTCATTTGTGGAGGAACGATTCTTCTTTAATTTCCAGAGGAACATCATTAACACAACAAACTCAACGTGATTATAGATAACTTGTATTACTTCTTTACAACAATTTAAATCTGAAATACAAAGAACAACTGTAGCCTGAAAAGAAAAACTGTTATCCTAGCAGTTGCTCATGTGGCTTCATTTGGGATTTGATTGGCTGCAGCTCTGGATTCTCTGCAAATTGTCATAAAAAAAACAAATAGCTCCTAAGTGAGAGTGGTTTAAACCCAGTATCTTAGATGACCTTGTAAGATGCAGGGAAGGGGAGACTGTAGGTGTGATGAACTGCTGCAAAGCTAACACAAGAATATTAAAATGTGGGGTTTTTTTTAATTTTTTATATTGAAATCTGGGTCCAACCTACAATCAAAACAAACAGCCTCTCCCAACACCCATCATGGACAGGAACTTAGTGCTAGGTACATTGCTGCCAGGCACCTCACCCTGGTCCCTCCAAATCAGCTCTTCTTTGTCTCTACTGCTAGCATTCTTTTTACCCCTTTAATTATTCAGCAATAAAAAAAGCCAAAGTTATTTCAGACCCACTAGTTCTGGGGCATAGTTCTTCTATATCCTCGTTACTACTCCTGAGTGTGTTTCTCACCTTAAGTTTGTGTCTTGGGACAGAGATTTCCTACATTTGCATGCAGTATCTGGAAAAGCAGAGGACCCTGTGGACAGTATGCTGAATATATTGCATACAGAGTACTATGCACATTAATAATTATATCAATAAAATTAATGTATGAAAAATTAATAAAATTAATAATATGAGGGATATAATAAAAATTAAAGCAATCTATGCACTTAGTCTGCACAGACTTTCCGGACACCTCTCCTCTGTTCTGATATGCATGTATGTATGTTATAGAGGTACACCCATGCATATGGTTTAGCATTGTAAAATAACACCAAATTAGAAGCAAAAGCAAAAAGGTCCAGATGATGGCCTGTGAACTTTCTAGCAACATTTATCCTTGTTAAGTAAATAAAAAACAAGGCCACATTCAAATCAACTGTTAAAATCATGTTGCAGTATATCACATGCAACTAATTTTCTGGTCTGCAGGGTATTTACAACTGATGCTTTTCTTTGTATCATTCCTAGAAATCTACACATTACAAAAAAGTATTTTTAAAACTTTGTTTATGCTGAAATGTTTGACTCCTGGGTCCTGAGGCAGGCAAAAAAATTGCTCCTCTGAATTTTGTTCGGTGTGATCTCAGGCAAACAGGCAACAGCATACTTGTGTGTCTGCTATAAATGCTCTTTGAACTATAATCCTGAAAAAAAGTGTGTTATTGGGTAACTTTGGCAGCATATGTTCCAAAACCTAAATATGTTTATCTCTTGTATTTTGTAGTTGCTAACTGAAGGGTCAGCTGAGTTAGCCCATTACTGAAGATACCACTCTAAGCTTATGATAGTAATGCATTTTAAATCACTGCAGAAGGTCTTTTACAGGACTCTGCCTTTCTCTGAAACCTTGGGGCAAATTTTGATCTTTTCTGTACAGGTAGAATTTATTTAACATTCAGAAAACCTAAAGATCTTGTATGAAACAGCCAATGTTTTTTAATTAACTTGGGGTTTCAGCTCTTCTGTGATCTCTTCCCACTGCTCGTGTGATGCAAATCAGTAGAAATTATTCACATCTTCTTGGCAGTTTCCCACTAGGTCTTGAGCATGCAGCTATGTATTAGAAGTCCGATGATCCTGGGTAGCCCATCATGCATAGACAATCACTACCAGGCATCACACAGTTGCTTAGCTGCCCTATGGAGTCGTATCGGTCCACAGGGAGCCATAAGAGACTCAAGTGCTTCTGGTCTCCCCTCTGCCAGGGGTGTCTCAGCTTCATCAGAAAATCTGGCACAACCTTATGATTATGAACCACCAATTTCATACTAGGATTTGGACATGAGCAGAAAGGACTGGATGGGGTTAACTGCGTTCTTAACCAAGGATATTTACACACATAAGAACCCAGTACCCTGATAAAGTTAAATATCTAAATCCCGTATTTTACAGGACTGTTGATTCTGCAGCTTGACTTCAGCAGGTGACTGTAGTAAATGTATATTGCGTCTTTCAAAGGCAATGTTCTCGGCAGTCTTTCCAGTAACTATTTCTCTGATGTTTAAATAAATATATGCTTGTCAGTTACACCATCAGGGCAGCACACAGACCAAGCTCTTTGTAGATCTTTTGTACAATATAAGTTTATTGTATGTGTGGAGTACTTTGAAATTACATGAGTGATTTCACTGGGGTCCTGCACCAGGGTCCTAACTTCATGGTGTTCTTCAGTGCAGGTTCAAAAGAGTTTGCCAGTAATCCTTTTGAGAGGCATCTGTCACCTGCAAAGCATCCAGTATTTGTCATCAGTCCTCTCTCCTGCAATCCTGAGGGGCATTGCAGGAAATCAAAGCATTCATCGGGCAGCAAAGAAATGGCATGATAAGGAATATAAAGAAGATTAGACCATTAAATAAAACTATACACTCCTTCTTCCCTCCTCCAGACATTCAATATTTTTCTCCTTCTCTGTTGGAAGTGTAGCCAATATTAATTCTTGTTCTTTCTTTGTCTTGGTGAGGCTGGAAAAGAGTAGAGCTAGTTGACATTGCAAGAAGCAGAATGCCAGAGACCCAGACAGGTACATAAAATATCCTTCCTAAAACTTGGGACTGGCCCAAGGATGACTTTCATAATTTTTTGTTAGCACTTTGCTCTAATTTTTGTGAATTTCCCAGTCACATGAAGGAACCTTTTCAAACTGAGGCGAATAAAACAAATAGCAACTTGTTTCTCAGGTTTCTCAGCCACTGTCAAGTACTCCATTTATACAATCTCACCATCATGACGAAAACCCAGTGAGCTCTCATCTCATGCCAGCTGCCACAGCCCTGTTGTGCAACACCCTACTGAAGCTAGACCACCACTGACCCTGTATTTCTTTCACCACATCCTACCTTTAGCCCACTTCCACTTTGCAAATCTGTTCAAGAATTCATATTTATTATTCAAATAAGAGCACAACATAAGAGCAACCATACAGAGTCAGGTCAAAGGTCTATTCTAGTAACCTGTCTTTAACTAGCCAGCAGTAGATCCTGGGGGAAGGGCATGAGTTACAGGACAAACATGCAAACCTCTCTTTTCCACTTTCTAATGATATGCTGCTTAAGAAATTCTAGAGCTACAGATAATATCTTTTTACTACTTTGTAGCAAATACTTCTTCCATGAGTAATTATGTTTGAATTTAGCTAACTTTTGGAATCCACAATATCCTTTGAAAATGAGTTCCACAGTTTAATTAGACTGAAATTGTAAAAATTATTTTCATATGTTTTGGATTTTTTTTACAAGTAGATGCTTCAGCATTTCATTTGCTCCCTTCTGGTTCTTTTGCTTTAGTTCGTTTAGATACATCAAACTCACTTCAGCTTGCCTGGAAAGGAAAGAAAATATGGGTGTTCTGCATCTCACAAGATTAAACCTAACAGGAATTTTGTCAATGGGAACAGCATGCACCCCATGGAGCTGGGAGCTAGCAAAGCCCCAAAGGGAGACGAGGGCAGAAACTACAGTTATTAATAATCGGGCAGTTTTGTAAGAAAGCAGGTTATATTCCCTGCCATGCTCACAACAAACATCTGCAGCTGTCTAGCAACAGAACCACTTTACCATGGGAACTTTGCTTTCCATTCTTCCCAGAAATCAAAAAGAGAGAGAAAAGAAAAAAAAAAATAAAAATTCAATACTTAAGAAAAGAATGCCTGTGCTGTAGCCACCATCAAAAGTTTCTTTTCACAAACAGCAAAATGGGTTAGATTCTTTTCCTAAGCTGTCCAGTCTGAGCTTTTCATTGTTTTTCACTTCAGTATTTCACCTGCCTCTCAGAACCATACAAATCTAATGTGCAATATTATTTTGTTTCTAGGCTAAAAAATCAATTTATTCCCATCTGAGTACACTGGCAGATTTTGCAATAGAGATGTTTGACGTTCTTGATGAAATCAACTATCAGTCTTACAATGACTTTGTCCTACGAGTTGGTAAGTCACGTTTCTACAATTATCACACAAGCAGAACATTTTTGTTTGTTGGCTTTCCCTGTGCTGTCTGCAAAGGATAACCTGTCCTGCACTCATGATTAAAACCGAAAAGCCTCCTTTAGCGGGCTAGTCACATCCATGTAGAAGGTCAGCAGCGATGGTGAGTGTTGGTGAGCGTCAGTATTAAGAAATTATAACTGTGTCCAATTCCATTGTGTTTACTTAATCTACACACCCCTAAAAGGAAACTGCACCAATAATTTTATACCATATTATTAGTGTATCCAATCTTGTGGCTTACATTGATTTGCATTACTAAACTGCTGAAAACTGTGTCTGACTGTACTCAACTATTAAGTTGCATCTGCAAAAGCTTTATTGGCATTAAAAGTGTGATGTGAATTTTTGTCCACAGATGCCAAATCACCTCAAACAGTCCTGTTTTCTGCAACAAATCAAATCATAGAATCGTAACATGGTTAGAGTTGGAAGGGACCTTGAAGATTGTCTAGTTCCAACCCCCCTGCCATGGGCCGGAACACCTTCCACTAGCCTTGAACACTTCCAGGGATGGGGCCTCCACAGCTTCCCTGGGCAACCAGTGCCAGTGTCTCACCACCCTCACAGTAAAGAATTTCTTCCTCACACCTAATCTAAATCTACCCTCTTTCAGTGTAAAACTATTACCCCTCGTCCTATCGCTACATGCTCTGATAAAGAGTTCCTCCCTGTCTTTCCTGTAGGCCCCCTTTAAGTACTGGAAGGCTGCCATAAGGTGTCCCTGGAGCCTTCTCTTCTCCAGGATGAACAACACCAACTCTCTCAGCCTGTCTTCATAGGAGAGGTGCTCCAGCCCTCTGATCATCTTCATGGCCCTCCTCTGGACTTGCTCCAACAGGTCCCTGTCCTTCTTATGTTGGGGGCTCCAGAGCTGGATGCAGTATTCCAGGTGAGGTCTTACCAGAGCAGAGCAGAGGGGCAGAATCACCTCCCTCAACCTGCTGGCCATGCTTCTTTTGATGCAGCCCGGGACGTGGTTGGCTTTCTGGGCTGCAGGTGCACATTGCTGGCTCATGTTGAGCTTCTCATCTACCAACACCCCCAAGTCCTTCTCCTCAGGGCTGCTCTCAATCCGTTCTCTGCCTAGTCTGTATTTGATGGATAGTGGCTTAGCAACTTCATCTGCCTGTTCCCTCAGGACCAGCAGATGAATCTCATTAGGTNGATCCTGGAATATTAGCCAACTTTCCTGGGCCCCTCTTCCTTCCAGGGCTTTATCCCATGTTACTCTGCCAAGCAGGTCCCTGAAGAGTCTGCTCTCCTGAAGTCCAGGGTAGCGAGCTTACTGTGTGTCCTTCTTGCCGCCCTAAGGATCTTGAACTCCACCATCTCACGGTCACTGCAGCCAAGACCTCCCCACCAGCTCCTCCTTGTTGGTGAGAATAAGGTCCAACATGGCACCTCTCCTCATTGTCTCGTCTATCCCCTGGAGAAGGAAGTTATCATCGACACATTCCGGGAACCTTCTGGATTGCTTATGTCCTGCTGTGTTGTCCCTCCAACAGATATTGGGGTCGTTGAGGTCCCCCATGAGGACCAGGGGTTGTGAACATGAGGCTGCTCCTATGTGCCTATAGAGGACCTCATCCACTCCGTCTTCCTGGTCGGGTGGCCTGTAGCAGACCCCCACTGTAACATCACCTGTCCCTGCATTCCCATTAATCCTGACCTATAAGCTCTTGGTAAGCTCCTCATCCATCCCCAGGCAGAGTTCCATGCACTCCAGCTGGTCGTTGACATAGAGGGTGACACCCCCTCCTTGTCTCCCCAGTCTGTCCTTCCTAAAGAGCCTTTATCCTTCCATTCCAACACTCCAGTCATAGGAGCCATCCCACTACATCTCTGTGATGCCAATGAGATCATAGCCCTGCAGGCATGCACACGTCTCTAACTCTTCCTGTTTATTCCCCTTGCTACGTGTGTTTGCATAGAGGCATTTAAGCTGGGCCCCCAGTGAAGCTGACTTACTGGCTGGAGTGGTTGGAATTCCTTTGTGCTGCACTCCAGGTGCTCTCCTGTTGACTTGCAACCCTTCTCCAGGCTCTGGGCATCTGTTGCTGGTGTTGGCATCATACTGGTAGGAGTAGGATGGATTAAGGTTCCCCTCCAGAAATCCAGAAATCCTCTGATCTTCACAACACAAACCTTCCCATGCAATCCTTTACATGTTATTACATGTCTTACCTCAGAGTCCTTTCTCCCAGACTTCTTAGAGAGCAAGTTCCCCTCTTCCCTTCCTTCCCTGCATCCCACTCCTCTCCAATGGTATTTCCACTGCTGTTCTCATTTCATTGGATATTCTAATACAGACAGTTTTCTCCAGCTTCTTTCTCTGTATATTTTCATGACTGAATTGTGATAATGGGCTCGACAATGAGAAAAGTGAGGTTACTAGGAGCAGAAGATTGAGAAAGACCAAAGACATCAAGGGTAGCAATAGGAGAGTTATAAATCTTTACCCTCCTGTATATCCTAATAATTATAAACCCCAAATTCTCTTTGAATGTGTTATAACTGGTCTTTCCAGATTCACAAAGGGGCAGAAGACAAATATCTAACACCCATTCTGCTGCATAAGTTGCCTGGGAAAGCCCTTGCACAGAACTTCATGTAGGTTTTAGCATCTGCAGCTCTTCAGGGCACTCAGAAGAAGGAACAACCACTTTTATCTTCAAAACAAGGTGTCTAAATCAGTCAGAAATATAGAATCGAGCCCTGTGGTTTCCCAAAAAAGACGCTTGAGCTGTTTTCACATACTTTTGTCTTATTCCAGTGTCTCCCTGATCTGTGTTGTCTAGTACTGACAACCAATGTGACATGCTTCCCTTACCTCATTCCTTGTGTCTTCTAGGCCACTATTTCTGTTCCACTTCCATTAACAGGCTTTATATGAGTAACCACAGTAGAAGTCATAGAAAACAATTAAAGATCTTTAACAGTTTGTCCTGAATTGTTCTATAGCTAAACTCTGCACTACCACAGCTTTTCTTCTTTTCTTAAAACAAAAAAAACCAAAACCCACAGATGCGTGGAATTTTTGTGTTGTCTATGATATTGCATTTCCAATAAGATCTGTCTGTGTATGTCTATTCTGTTTCCAAACCTCTTACAAATACAGAAGTCTAATTGGCATTAATTTAACATATATATTATGTCCTATGACCAGAAAAATTCTAGGGCACTTGTGTTAAATCTGTTTTGCAGGATTCCTGTTTCCTTTGGATAATATGCTGTAGTGTTTGAAACCAAATTCATTGTTTTGATTTTAGGTATTAATGTCGGGCCAGTAGTTGCTGGAGTCATTGGAGCCAGAAGACCGCAGTATGATATCTGGGGAAACACTGTAAATGTTGCCAGCCGGATGGATAGTACTGGAGTACAGGGGAAAATTCAGGTGAGTGCATGCTGAGACAATTTCGCGAACTTTACATACCTCCTGGTTTATATGTGGTTACATTTTCAAGACCACTTAGAAAACACAGTTTCACTTGATCTTGTGGTTCTTATGAAAAGGGCAACATTCTTCAGATGATTCAAGCATCAGAGGTATAGTTGTTTTCCATTATATATGCTTCACTACTACTAGGCAACGAAATCCTCAAATAAATCATTTCCCATCAGAAGAAACAGAGTTCTCTGCTGCATTGCACACAGTTGGAGGCAAGGCTGGGAATGCCAACACTGCATGGGCTAGTCCTTGTGCTGTAGGAATTTTGCCTGAATAAGGACTACAAGGAAAAGATCTATGTCCATTTGCATCCTGCTGCATTTTATGTAGCTTTAAAAATTCCTTGGATACTTTGGATCGGAGAAGCTACACAGACAGAGAACATTGTTGTTCTACTAGAGCTTGGCTAGAAGTTATGCTGCACCTTTCAAAATTTCAGTGAACTCTTGCAGTCCTTTATCCAAAATACCTGTCTAGTCTCCAGGGATCAAAAGTTCTTCTGAAGTAAATTAACGTCACTGGAACTGATCCAGCTTACAACAGTGGACAATTTGCTTACACATTTCTGTTGGACAGAGCTAAATCTGACTGTGTCAGCTCAAGACCAGAAGTTCTGCTTCTCAGATTCCAGTTTGGTCAGTGATTTCTAAGTGAGCCCGAGAGCAGCAGTAGATGCTAATTCATTCTGCTTATACATATTTCATGACAGAGAAGTAAAATGGGGAGGGGTGGGCAGTTCTAGGATTAACCTTATATGAACAGGAAAAACTAATAGTTCTTTTTTTTCTGTCTTCAGGTGACAGAAGAAGTTCAGCGGATATTAAAAAGGTGCAGTTATGAATTTGTGTGCAGGGGTAAAGTCAGTGTAAAGGGAAAAGGCGAAATGTTGACCTATTTCCTGGAAGGAAAGGCCGATGGAAATAATTCACAAACACGGTCTTTAAACTTAGAGCGGAAAATGTACCCTTACGGGAGAGCAAACATTCAAACAAAACTGGGCACCAGCTGTCCATCAGTGTCCTCAGTTGCTAGCTTTACTGTAAAAGCTGGGCTTGGAGCAGGTCAGACATCTGCCACTCACACAAATCAAACACTGCATTATCTTCCTTCTGTGCCAGCTGTGAAGGAGGCGTAGAGCAAAGGAGATTTGGTTATGCCATTTGCAGTGAACTTGGAGAGCAATGGTTGCCTGAATTTTTACCAAGAGATCAGAGGTCTTAGACCATGGCATTAACCAAGGACCACTACAACCCAACCAAAGAGAACTTGGGGACTGTGTAACGAACTCTTGGGACGGAACATATAAGGGCTAGCAATTCTGTTAGGAAAAGTCAAAACCTGATTTTCTGGAAATGAGGAATATTTTCTTGGCATTTTTAAAACGGTAAATGAAAAAAAATAAGATAAACGTGCAAGCAATTATTTATATGTGTGTGTGTGTATATATATATTTTAATCTATATATGCACATATACAAACAGTCCTGTGTAGACTTAATAGAGATTTATAGAGATAAACATAAAAATATGTGTTTATTTACACATCCACCTGCAATGACATAGCAAAGAGATTTCTCTTTATGTCATAGCCAGCATTGTTGGGTCTGGGATTAGCAAAGCTGCATTTAACCATGGAGTGTGGGGCAGCTGGAGACTCTCCAGGGCTATAGCAAGAATTAGAGAAACTGTGCTCCCCGTGCATGAGTTAAAGCAATGAGAACAACGTTCATTGTGCTGTCAGTGGCAGATGAATGAAGGCTGGATTCAGCTAATTGCTAAACCCTATGTATTTTTTAAAATTCTTCTTGCATGCTCCAAAAACTTAAAAAACCCCAAACAATTCAAACCATAACACTAGGATATGAAGTAGATAAACCACAGAGCTTAAAGGTTTGGCAGAAGAATGATATATATTCTTTCCATTAAAAAAAAAAAAAAAAGAAAAGGATGGTAGAGTTTAGAAGTTGCTGCCTCTTCACAGGTCATTTGACTCTGTACAAGACAGAGGAGCTACTCTGCAAGCACAGCAATATGCTTATGCAATATAGAAACATTCCTTTATATACAGTGCTGATTTTATTGAAGAGCAGAAGGATGGCATTATTTCAGGCTTTTACAAACAGTACCAGTCCTGTGGCTCAGTTCCAGGATTTAGCTTTACCTTTCTAAACAGCTCAAAGAATAGTCCTGTGATGGTGACAAACATGCTGTTGCTAGCTCTGTGACATTTGTATGTTTGCCAACATAGTCTTACATCTTAATTGATTTTTAAATTTATGCCACAGTTTTATTATATCTTGATTCTACCCAGGCTCACTCTTCAAAGCTGTACAATTATAGAAAGCTATAATTCTGAGAAACAAGCACAGTCAAACTTTGTCCAAATGAGGAGCACACTGGTAAACGTGCCAAGAGAGTGAGGCCTGCTCTTAATCTGCATAAAAGGGAACATATTTTCACTGCTTTTTCCTTTAATGCAGACCATATCCTGTTGTTGGTGGTTTCATCTTGAAACGCTGATCTGGATGTGAAATGCGGAGTGCAGCTCCGTACTTGAGGTGAGGGCAGTTGGAGGTCATCCTGCTGAGTCACATGTGCTCCATGGACAGGTGCCATACTGTCCTGATAGGGATTCACAAGCTAATCAGCCTCACCGCTTTCCAAAAGAGAAGCAAAACTTTACCTTGTCTAAAAACATGCAAAACTGCCTTTTAACTAAAAAAACCCAAAACACACAGCTAAAACCCCAAACCTGGAAAACCCACCCAAGACTGCAGAAGTTGTCCAGGTTGTACACATACAGTAGAAAACTTGCATGTACTAGATGTCGCATTTCCCTTTGGTAGGCCTATTTTATTACTTATTTCAGTGGAAAGAAGATTCTGAGCATTTCTCCTGCAATCAGCATTTGCTTTGGAGCAGTCACTGTTTGTATTAAAAATATATGGACAAATATTGTGTCAACAGATGCAAACGGTTAAAGAAATGCTGCAGGAGTTTCCATTCTCCATGTAGCCATATCAGGCTGCTGTGGGACTCCAGTGGTTTTCAGCAGAGTTTTTAATTAATTTTTACGTACCCTATCAGCCAACTGCTTCATTACAAAGCTAGCAATATTAGAGTTGTGATTAAACTGACAATTGCTTCCTAACTGTACTAGGTTGACTGATCTGTGTAAAGTCACTGCATTTCTTTATCTCTCTAAGAGCTATCTAGTTCACAGCTATTCTTCTAGAATAATTTAATTCTGGTTTTGAGGCTTTCAAAGCCATTTGAATAAATACATGTAGAGAATACAGATTTAAAAGAACAAATATTTACATAATTAAACTGAATAAGTGGTATCCATGTAAAGCACACTGCACATTTATGTTTTCTAATAGGTTTGTGAGAACTATATCATCACATAGTTAAGTTAAATATTTAACCAAAATGGAAAGCATTATGTGCAATAGCATTAATTACTCAGTTCCACTCACAAAGAGCCCAAGTTACACAATTTTTGAATCAGTGAATTTGGTATAATTTCACCAATAATAATAAAACATTATTTTTACAGGTAGTGTTATTAAAAGCATCTTCAGATCCTAGCAGTAGATCTGGTAGCACATGAACATATAGACCAAATACAGCCATTGGCCCACCCCAAAAGCTTATAATGAATTTATTTCTTTGTTACTTTTTTAATAGGTCCAAGATATAGGCATATTGCCATTGTTTCTTTTAATCACTAAATGGACAATGAGCAGAAATGAATTGTCCCCTGTGCTAATATTTTTGGGACTGTTCTCATGCCCAGACTCATTCCCAGCCTAGCCTTGCAGTAATGTCAGTGGTAGATAATGTAGCAAGGTAAATTTGGATTATTCATTTTAATATTTTAAAAGATTATCAGGTGCTAGTAGAATTACTCCAAAGTGTTTCTAAGCCTCTTCCTACTGTCCAACAGTCAAATGAGGCACATGACTTTTGTTAGAATGTTTTCTATGTTGAATGGAGAGGACCAGACAGGTGCAGTCCATCACCAGCTTCTCATTTGGCCCTTTTGCAGGAGGTCTGTGCCTCCGGATCAGGTTGAGTGGACCAGGATGGCTTCTCGGTGCTGCAGCCAGTCCAGTGTATCTGTGCTAGCTTACAGCATCAATGATGGTATATTTGGAGTCAGTTTCCAGACTTTGCTTGAGTTAACATTTTTCATATTTTTGTTGTGGTTGTTATTGCTGGTTTTACTATGGGGATTACTATATTTTTCTATGTAGTCCTGGACTGAGCAGTACAGAATCGTGAGGAAAGTTCAGCCAAGGCACAAATTAGTAAAAAGCCATGTGAAAATGATAGGCAGTGTTAAACAGCCATTTCAACAGGGAAAACTAAATGCCCGTTGAAATCATGATATAATGAAACTGTGCTCTTGCCTTTATGCTTTCCCTCCCTATTCATATCATTTTTCCCAATTTTCAGTTTCTGTGTACATTTGTTTTATTTCAGCTCTTGTGTGATAGCTTTAAATGACAGATTTAATCTCTCTGCTCCTCTGCGTTCTTTGATACGTTCAGTAAGTTTTATATATGGAAAGAGGTAGTAGTAATACTTCCAATAACCCCACAAATGCACATTTTCTGCCAAATCAGAGACGCTTGTCATCAAATTTTTATTGGCAATTGGTTGAAGATAATATGTGGACCACTCCAATATCCCTGACAATCGTCAGAAGGATTTCCTTGGATTTCTGTGGGATTTGGGTTGTATCCACCTTAATGCATGCAGTTGTATTTCCTATCTTGCATTTATTGATTTTCTGGTCAAGCTCTGTAACTTTTGCCTGGGTGACCATGCTGTAGCCCCAGCAAGGAGTCAGTTCTGACCCACAGTACCCAAAAGTCCCTCATGTTTAACTGAGGATAGTAACTTGTTGCACTGTGGGCAGAATAGCCTCCTGCACTTCTGTTCGCTGTTTTGTGCAGCTATTAGCTTGAAACAATTAACAGATTACAAGCCCTGCCACAAAGTGATGCCATTTTGGCATGTCGATGTCTGCCAATAGCAAGCACAATATTTCACATCAGTTTGCACGTTTTCTCTTTCAGATAATAGTAATAATCCAAGTCTTTCATTCTTTATATAAAGAGAGAAGTATCAGAGATCTTCAGACTTCACTGTCTTGGGAGCTAATTTCGAAGTGTTCCTATGCTACCTTTATCTTTAAATGATTTTTTAATTATTATTCTCTGCTGAGATTACAAACTTGTATTCAGTTGAATTACTGGATAGATACTTCCAAACAATTTCCATTTGCATTGACTAGAAAGCTATTTTATCCAGCCTGTAAAATGCGTTGTTTTTGTAGCTGCTTCCCACTGTGGCAGGTTGTACTCCCTTGTCTTCACTAAAACACATGCAAATTCTCCCGCGCTTTCTCTAGGTGAGACTGAGAGCCAAAAGCTTCAGCTCATTAGGGCTGAATCTGCATCCCTTCTTTACCCACAAGGCCTGCAGAAATCACCAGGGTTTAGCATGCTTATGAAGGTCAGGTGTTGAGCTTCTGTAGGCCAAGTTCTGCTTTGGGTTACAGTGATGTCTCACGTCAGTACTGAACTGAATATTTTACAACACTGTAACTGAGAGTAGGTCATGCACCTAAATCTCTTTCACACTTTTGCCTGTAATTTATACGTAAGGCAAAAAAAAGTACTTGGGAGTCACTGTTTGAAGGGAAACAGTATATGACCTGTGCCATTTCAATGCTTTGAGGAGTCTGAACTCATTGGTAAGTAGCGTGAATCATTTTCATGCATTGAATTCCTGCTTGTAGCAGAAACAGAGTGTTTTCTCTTCATCAGCAAGTCTGGATTCTGTATGTGTTCTGCCCAGGCAGGAGGACTATTTAGCCATAATGTTCTTTCAAGTTAGAGTTTTGTATTACAGTGAAAACCAACATTTTTTAATTTGTGATAAACCTGTATTATAATGCCTTATTTATTTTTAATCTTGTACAGTGTTACAAAACAACAGAAAACATTGGCCTTTCATGTATTATTCACTTTAAAAGATGTATTGTATTATGAAATTTTTGTAAATAGTTTTAGCTCGGACAGGTAATTGCATGTACACTTGTATAAAAAGAGGCAAAAAGGCACACTTTTAACAAATGTTAACAATTTTTGTAAGAGACATTTTACATGTGCATGGAGATTATAAATCCTTTGGAAATGGACGTCCTTTTGCTTTTCTTTGCAATCTACTGCATGCCACTCATGCCTGACTTCAGTAAAACAAAACAAAACAGTAAGTTTTCCTAAATGTTTTTGACATATCACTTCTGGCACAGAGTTAAATCCACTAGTTGCATGTGCGTTCAGCAAAGCAAAATCAAAATGCAGACAGCAAATAAAGAAGAAAAATAATCGTTGTGATCTGCCAACCTCAGTGTTCCAAGATCCATAACACAGTATATGAAAAGTGTTATCAACATCTATGCTGTCTTCATAAGGTACCTTCTGGTCGTTAGAAGCAATAAACTCTACTTACTGTAATATAAAAAGCAAGCGATATTTTGTTTATAATGGTGTAATATCTGATATTCTCTGATTCTGCATTTGATGTAGTATTGTCATCAAGAAGGACCAAGTGTCAAATCCATCATTACTGTATGCAGGTGCAACACTATGGAAGGTAAAGGAGGTGAATTTGGCCCATTGATGTTACCCAGAGTATATTTCTAATGTGGTAATAAGTTATTGTATGGGAAAAGTACACAGTGCAAATAGATTGTTTTCCTAGATACATACATATGTATGTATATGTATGTGTATATATATAAACTATTTTTTTGCCTTATTTTTGTTAACTTTTTTGACTCATTTTCCAAATAATTTCTATTGCTAAGCAGAAAGTATTTAACAGAACTATTAGGAGGAGGTTCACTGGGTTCTCTGGCTTTGAGCCATCTGTGTTCTGTGCTGATGCTAGTCCTGCTCCCACTAAAGCCATGCTTACAGGGATGCCTCTTTTAGGTATCACAGCCTAACCCACAGCTTGAGGCCCATGTCTCTTAGTGACATAGGAATAAGAAATCAATATCCAGTCCTCTAGCTGATTTTTCCCATGTTGCTGCTGAACAAAACTTGAAATTCTGGAGGTATTTTTGTCTCATTTTTAAAGTTGTCATATCTGTGTCACTACAGCTCGGGACTACTTCTCAAATTACTTAGATAATTGATGATAAATGATAAATGAGGAGTATTGTAGGAGCATAACACTGAGGTTGGTGGCAGAGGAAAAAGGTTGTGAACTGTGAATACTTTCTACTATGGATTAATAAGGATTTCTTGTATTTTACATATTTGAGCTAGTTTTATAATAGGACTTAGAAATCTGTTAATTTGATTGTTTAATCAGGTGACTGTGGGGTTAACAAAGCAGTACAGCTTCTGCAAATACTTCTGTCATCATAAGTTAGGATGCAGATTCATACAACGTATCCCAGTTGCCTGCATACAAGACCACTACCTTGTACTAATCATTTGCTTCATACAGCAATTAAGGGTTTCTAACGGTCATAAAACTAACTCATCTCAAATTCAGTGGGTTTTGCATCTCAGTGTGGCATAATTGTTGTGACTAATGACAATCTGGACTCTGCTCCTCTACCCCGACCCTGTTTATGATTGGCTTTTTCCAGAACTCTGTATAGGCTTTTTTTAACTCTTAGCTGAGTTTTCAGGCCAAATCTAAATCACAAATAAATATGTAAATGTAAATAAATGGAAAAAAGTACACATAAGGGGGGGTTGCCTGTTGCTCTTTAATTACTTTTGAAAATGCCACACTGCTTGGGTGGCCTGTTGTGACTTATAATCTGATTGGTGCAAGGACAAAAACAGGAAAAAGCACAAAGTTAGCCAGATTACAAAATAGCAAAAAGAAAAGAAGCTTGTGAGATAGCAGTTGCTGAAAGGAAAAGGTGAAAAGCCAGTACGCCTTCTGAAGTCAGTGGTAAAGCTCTCAGTGACATCAGACAGATCTTGAGTATCTGAGCTGGCAGAGTACTCAACCAGATTCCCAGTGCAACAAAAATAAGGCTTGTGTTTGACTGCACAGCCAGATCCATTTATGAGTTTTTGTGTCTGTTCACATTCACAACAGTGTTCAATATCTCTTGGTGAACTGCTTTCAGAATTTCAGAAGGAATTGGGGATGGGGGTTGTCACCTTCAATGCCTATTTGCTGATCATGAGGAAGCACCTTGAAATTTGAATTAGCATTGGTTAATGTACATAGACTATGTGCTGAAAGGACTTGGTGTTGCTTGTGCCTTACTGCATGCTGGAGGATCTGCTTCTTTATATTAGGATCCCCGTTTTATGCCTTCTGTGGCATCAGACATGTCACACCTGCATAAAACTGAAGGAACAAACAGTGCTGCATCACCGTGAAGCTTTTTTACTACTTCCTTTCCTACTTTGGTTTACTACCAGCACAGCTATGTGGGTGCAAGGAGTGCTCCAAGTGTTTCTGGAGCGAGGCCATACACAGGTATATGTGGATCCAAGCTAAATAAGAACAGATTTCCTAGAAAGCTCAGCCACACAGTGAGCTGAGTTCTGCAGAAAATCTGTCCAGATAGTTTGGAGCTCCTTTGAAAACGCTGGCTGCCGTGCTCTTCAGAACAGGCTGACACAACACATTGATTAAAAACATGCAGAACACTTACCTACAGCTTGTAACTGCACTGCCACGTTTGCTAGACATAGGTTAGACTGCTGGTGGTAAAACAGCTAACAATTCTCATTGTGGGCAAGGCTAAGGTGGGCTTTAATTACTGCGGCTGTGCACACTATCGTGTCTTACTTTCAAGTGCCTGACCGGCTGCTTTGATCCTAGACCTGTCAATGGTGGCATCATTTACGAAAAATTTGAGCAGGCACATTGAACTTATTTAGGTGATTTCTCATGTCTTTTACTCCTTAGTGCGCAGGTTGTCTGTTCTTACATTTCAAATGCCATTTGAGCGATATATCAAGAATTTTCAATGAAATGTAAATGAAAATGAATTACCTGTGTCATTACAAATTGCTTCATGATAATTACATTTTTAAATTGTTACAGGAGAAATCCTTCTTCACTTAGAATTCCTAGGTTTTTTACAGTAACTTTGAGGATTCAATTAAGAAAAAATAAGTAAAGTGATTGTGTAACTTGCTCCCATTTACAAGTACAATTGTCGTCACAAATTTGGACTTAAACAAAGAAAATTGTGATTTTCTTTTCTGCATTCAAGCAGCTGGTTATTACACAGAGGTAGCTTCAGAAAATGTTACAGAATACAGTAAGAATGAAAGTAATGCTTTCAGAGCTACTGATCTAGAAACCAGAGTCCAAGAGAAGTTACCATTTCTGGCATAATTTAGTCCAATACAGAGAACTCTGGAACAGTGATATTATTTTCAGTGAAATTCCAACAGAAGTTAAAAACCTCGTCTTGGAGATTCTTTTTCGATAATCTGCTTGTGTGTAGATTTGTCTGTGTGCAAATCATTGGTTTATACATAGTATGTGGATAATGGTGCAAAACCATAGTAATACACACATTTCACAATTTCAAGCAGATTCAGCCAAATTTGACCCATCTCTTAAAATCCCTGCCACTAAAACTTGTGCTGCAACTCACATCTGTCTGGATTTTATCCTGATGATTAGACCTTGTACGTTCTGCTGTCAGGAGGTTAATTTTTGCCCTTCTGGTATATGTCCATAGGCTCTGCCTGGAAATGAGATGTTAAGTATTTTTCTGATCTGTTAATTGAAAAGATTTAAAAGTGTATTGATTCCTTTTTATAATGAAATGTTCAGCAGCCTAAGGTAAGAAGCAAAAAAACACACAGAGCATGTGTTATACAATCAAAATTGGTCTTCCTACACATGATGGCACAGTGTCCATTGTAGCCTTACCTATCATTTTAAGCATCCTCGAAATATTTAAATGTAATAAATGCCATAGCACTAAGAGGAAAAGGAGCTAGGAATGCCACATAATTCTTCTTTGGACATAAAAATGGGACCTGCAGCTCATAAAACACTGCTTCTTAAGAAATCAATGCCCCTGCTGCCCTTAACTCACCTTCAGTTGTTCAGTGCCATCACTTTTTTGTTGCAGGCAGTTACTGTCCACTCAGGCCTGCTTACCAACTCCCTCTGTATGTCCTCCATCGCATGGTTCTCAAACTTCTTCTTTTTCAAAAAGAAAATGTAATTTCAAAAAGCAGATATTTTCGTATAATAGGTGTTTAGGGGAAAAGAAATAGCTTTGGAATAATCTGGTTAGGAAGCAGTACATATGAGAGGAAACCTGAAAGGGCGAATAAACGTACCCTCTGGTGGGAGTGCAGGCACCACCAGCTGGCACCAAACTGGGCAGTGAGGCTTAACCCTGCCAGCTGCAGACAGAGCAGCATCTCTGCCCATGTCCCCAAAGAAGACACACAGATAAGCAAGAGTGTAGTAGACCAATTCATGTTCCCTAGCAGTTTACTAAACACACGCAAACCCATTTCAAGGGCAGTCGTGTTGTCTGTGTCTCGATGCCAGTCTTTATTTAAAAATAAGAGCAAGGAAAGATACAGTCCTGGGGTTGAATTGAACTATTCAGTAAGAAGAACGTGCAAGAGGAATCTTATCAGCTGCTTAATCTGCAGATGTTTGCAGCAAATTCTGTATTGCTTCCAAACTAACTTGAATGTTCTGATTAGACTTTGAAAAAAAATTATTTGCATCAGGTAGAAATAGTCCATTCCTCAAATGGAAAACCAGGTGTAGTCTTCTCTCTAGTTAATTGGCATATGAGGTTTCAGAAGGTCTTTTAGTCTGATTTACAGCCCAATAAAGTTAATGGAAATACAGACTTCAATGGTTGTTGAATTGTTAGATCAGGCCTTATTCTAAGGTCTGTTCCTCTCCCGCTGATGTCAAATGGGGTGTTGCCAGTGACTTCAAAGGGACCAGGAGGCGGCCTACTGTATCACAATAGAAACATCTACATAGGTAAATAAAAAGAATAGTCCTAACTTTAAGGAATGAACTAGTAAGTCAAGATGTCATTTTTCCAACTATTGTAGCCCACTGAACCTATAAATAATTTTTATATCTATATAGCTATACACTATATATATATATGTATGTATATACATAGTACAATACAATAACTTAACACTGGGTAACTTCTCATGATAGATTTGCATTAATAATACGGGTCTATTTTTATGTACATAGAATATTGTAGAGTATCTTCCAGTCTTTTTCAGGATTGTTAAATGAGAAGAGCAATTGAATATTTGTCCTATTTTTATGTTAAAAAGTGAATGGACTGAAATGTTAAATGTGAATGTAAATTTCTTATTGCAACTTTTATACTGAGTGTTTGCACTATTATAATTTCTGGAACCTAATTAAAAATAAAGAAAAAAATTTGCTTGAATAAACAGCTGTTTGGGAGTATTGTTTTGTTTTGTGTTGTTTTTTTTTTAAATCAAGTTGCATTCATTATTCTATACCAAGCTGCCTTTCAGACAGTCCAACTACAGCTTCTCGGTTTTCAGGCTAAGAACATGCATCAGGAAATCCTGCAATTTTACTTTCACAATTGCTTTGAACTAAAGAATCTTATGGGGACAATTCATCTCCCTTGTGAGTCTTGTTGACTTTCTGCATTGACCACAGTGGAAGCCAGCTTCAGCCAAGTGCTCCATCCATTGTGCAAGCAGAGGAAAGTAAACATGCAAATACTGGCAAAATACTGGCCGTATAGACCAGAAGATGGGGAGGGGAAGCTCATCTCTGCCTTTCCACAAGCCAGAAATAACTGGCCAACTTAGGCCAAGGGTAGATCGTGTAGGCAGTTTATATTGTGCAAGATAGAGAACCAACTTAAGTGCTAAACTGCATAGGTTAACTTAAAATTTATTTGAAAACTGATAAAGCTATATCAGGTAACATGTCTCTCCAGGGACTCTGTAAGCTTGGGCACAGTACCAAAGTAATTTGATAGTACCGTTTCCAAATCACAGCAGTCTCTCATCTGGACAGCTCAGAGCAAAAGCAGAGGCGCTCAGGTCCGTCACGCCTGTCCATGCAGATATGCCCTGAGATAATTTGGAAATGCAGAGTCCTTTGTGATGGAAAACATCCTGGGCCCAGATGCAAGGAGTTTTATTCCAAATGCTAGTCTAAGGCTCCCCAGCTGTTTCTCTTGCAGGTTAGAGAGCACAGTGTGAGTTATACAGAATTACTGTGATAACAGTGAGTGTGATGGAACTGTTCTTGGTTTGTCCTAACACCAGTGAGAACTGGTTGAGGCCTTATGTAGCCATTTTTTGTTTTCTCCTTCCCCTCTGAAAGACAGTGTGCCAGAACTTCATAGGTACCAATCAGAATAGCTCCGCTAAAGTCAAAAAGACATACATAAACTGAAAATCGGGCCCTCATCTTTCATTGGACCTATCCTGCCACATTCATATTTTAAGTCTTTCTCTCAATAGTAAAATGTGCAAACCCCTCCCTCCCCCCGTGCTGTTCTGGGGGATTTTATGTATATAAATACACACAGAGCTATATATACTTGTATATAAAATATATACATACACACACATATGTTAATGAGATAGCATACATTCTGGATTAATGACCTGGGTCAGGTACTTGGAAACATTTTTCTGCCATGCCCCGTTACACAGCTGGATCACTTCAGAGACATAATCACACAGTAGGAGAATTTGTTTTGCTTAAAGAATGAGGTAGTGTCAGTGGTGGGTTACTTATATCCTCTGGTAACATTTTTGGACAAGAACACCAGTTCCAGTCCTGGGTGGTTTATGCTATAGAAATGCAGTCCTTGAATGACAAATTCCAGAGAGACTGCATTTCTATAGCATAAACCACCCAGGACTGGAACTGGTGTTCTTGTCCAAAAATGTTACCAGAGGATATTGTCAATTTGAAATAGAGGGAAGGGGAGAATGAAAAATAAGAATATTGTGTACATCATACAGGCATTATTGGTGCATTGCCATGGTATCTGTGTCAAAGCCTTCCAGTTTTGCAGCCATTCCCTAGGGCAGCGGGTCACCTAATGCACTGTTCCTGCTGGCGGAACATGATGTTCAATGGAAGGAAACAATTATACAGGTACCAGTCATGGATGATATTCTCATTTGGGCCGTTCTGATGGAAAAAAAAGCCATAGCTAGAAAATGAGTCATGTAGTGGAAATTGCCTGTGACAATTCTGGCTCTCATTAAACCCACTGAACTGTGCAGAGAGCATTTAAGGATGGGGATCTTGAGGTATAGCCAGGCTACTTAGGAGTCCCAATCTGATCCTAAACATCCAGTTCTGTACAGATTATTTCTGCTATCAATTGCAGCAGTAGTTTGTGTAGGTTTTCAAGCTCAAGGCTCAGAGAATAGAAACTGGCTTTTAATATTACATTAATATGAGCCTCCCAGGCTTATGCTGTTTCTATACTTACAACCAGGCATCGGTCCACTATTATTAGATTTATCCATAGTGAGCTAGCAGTGAAGAAGTAGAAGGAGCTAGTGATGAAGTAGTCATGATTATTATGAATGTTTACCTTTCCATTTACTAGGTATAGTCTGAAGACGCCAATGAGGACTTTCATACAGTGTAAAGTATTAATTACTACACCACCACAAACAAAACAGATGAGCTTCCCTATCACCAAAGCCCTCCTTCACTAAGTCAGTGGGACTCCAATGACTTCATTAGCATTCCCGCATCTCAGACCACTTGGTGATTTGTCTGCACAATTCTAATATGATAAGAAAGAGCCATTGATATTCGTCTGGCCTGACCTCCTGCACAGGACTACACTCAGTCTGGCCACACTACTGCACTGCATAAACACAGAATTTTTTGTTTATTATTAGCTGTAATAAAGTAAAACAAATCCATCATTTTCTGGTCGCTGAGAGAGTTGAAGTTAGACATTTGTTTGGCATTGGCCAAACTGTGCTCATACTGTTGCCAAAGGTCATGAAAGCACCACCGACTGTTTTCCCCTAAACTCTATAGTTACTCTGTATGTTTATTGAACTTTGGCAATAATATTATGTGCTCCTCAGCAGCACTGCCAACATAATTAGAAAGCAGCAGTCATATCAGAAAACACACAGCAAGTTACTGAGGAAAGGTCCCAGTTGAATATTAACTCAGATTGACTTCTGGGGTGTAGAAACACGTAGAAAGTGTATAGGACACCGTCTAGTGAATAAACAACATGCAGATAGAACACATTGTGGTACTCTGGTAAGACTGAAGTGGATAAGCATATAATGAAGAGGAGTCATTGACGTAATTACAAAGGCAGGTGGTGGCACATTGATTTTATCAAGGTCAATGACCTCTACTGCTATTAAAGTGTACCTAGTTTCTTACTACTGAGGTAATTAGATTTTTTTGAAGTCAAATATTAATCAGCCAGACCTTTGGATAAAAAAGATCCTTTTCTCAATTTGGCATTCCCCACAATGGTTTTAGAAAGGCTACTTGTATATCTTAACCTTGTTTAACCAAGAGAGGCAACAATTTTTAATGCCTTAGGGTTTTATAATTGATCTTAAGACAGTAGCATCTTTAAATATGTACAGTCTAATCCTCCTCTCACATAGATACCAAGCACTGCATCTGAGGGCAGAGCTGGTCCATGCTGAGGGAGGATGTGGCACTGCACTTGTCTATACGGGATAAAGGTGTGCTTCTTAAGGCTTTTCTTCACTCAGGCCTAATATTCTATTAAAGCAGAAAAAAAAATCAGCTGTTAGAATACTACTTTCAATTCACTGCAATTGGTAGACCTAGGTGAAAATTTTATAACATCAACATCTACATTCAAAGCATTTAAGCATATTTGCAATAGTTCACAGACAAAGAGCTAAGTCTTATTGTTCCTAAAACTTTCACTGAAATGAATCATATATAAGACGATCTAGACATTTAAATAAGCGTTTGACTTTCTAAGCAGCCATGAAACCCAGTTAGTATATCAAGATTGTGGTTTTGAGTGTGCAAAATCAAATTTGCTGTCCAGTTGGACAGATCTAGTCATAGCAGAGGTACACTGCCCAAAATCTGTAGAAATATATAACCTGGAGTATATATCGTGACTCAGTGTACTCCTAGTATAGAGCCATCTTTTTTCTGATAGCTTATGAAATCCTCAAACCATCTTTCCAGGATTCCCTAAAGCCTTCCTCTCAGGCTGCTTATGAGATGCTTCAATGACAGGAGTTGGAGTAGGAATTATACTACACTTGGGTCTTTTCCGTGACACTGTAGCCAAAGACATTGACCTTACCTCTGGCCAGAAAAAAAGGTCATTGCCACACTGAAAAATGGGATATTCCAACGGTTGCAAAGGTACCACTTCCACACTACCACCATAAATAATGCCACCTTTTTCTCCAGTGATCATAACATCATAATTCAGCAGAATTCTACCAACTATAAAGAAAGTCTTCCAAAAGACAAAAACTTTGAAGTTGTTGGAGAGCAAGTTCGTAAATGCACGAGTGCTTTTCAGGCACTGAAAAGCTTGTTTAACAGACCACAAAGGATTCATATAGTCCTTGGTTTCAGAAGGTTTCAGAAAAGGTTTTGCCGGTAGGGCTGGAAGGCATGTCCTCTGAGCAGCTGCTAAGGACTTCGGGTTTGTCTGCTTTGGAGACAAGGAGGCTGAGGGGTGACATCATTGCTCTCTACAGCTTGCTGAGGAGGGGAAGTGGAAAGGGAGGTGCTGATCTCTTCTCACTGGGATCCAATGCCAGGAGGCATGGGAATGGTTCAAAGCTGTGCCAGGGAAGGTTTAGACTGGACATTAGGAACCATTTCTTTATCTAGAGGGTGGTCAAACACTGGAACAGGCTTCCTAGAGAGGTGGTCGATGTCCCAAGCCTGTTAGTGTCTAAGAGGCATTTGGACAATGCCCTTAATAACCTGCTTTAACTTGGTCAGCCCTGAAGCAGTCAGGCAGTTGGACTGGATGATCATTGTAAGGCCTTTCCAACTCAAAAAAAAAAAAAAAAAGTCCTATCCTATCCTATCCTATCCTGTCCTGTCCTGTCCTATCCTATCCTATCCTATCCTATCCTATCCTATCCTATCCTATCCTAAAGTTTCTTCAAAACAAAATAAAATTACCATCCCCATTGTATACCCTATCACGAATCCCAGGCTTTTCAGTAGTGCCCAGGCATGTAATTCCTACTGAAATAAGTGGAAATAAAGTGCTACCGTGCTTTTGAAAAGCCCCACTGGGTTCCTTTGTGCAGCTTTGTGTACCTAAAGAGGCTAAGTCCACAGGGAGTGTTGGACTTGGAAAGCTAAAGCCCAGATAGAGTTAAATCTGACCAGGG
>VYXH01011134.1:57288-76106 GCA_013397275.1 Burhinus bistriatus | reverse complement strand
GACCCGGGGAACTACAGGCTGGCCAGTCTCATCTCTGTGCCCGGCAAGATCATGCAGCAGATCCTCCTAGAAACTCTGCTAAAGCACATGGAAAATAAGGAGGTGATTGGTGGCAGCCAACATGGCTTCACTAAGGGAAATTGGTTTTGTTTTCCCCACTTTTGTTGGGTTTGGAAGTAAAAATAAGAAGTAAGAATTAATGTTCCCCACAAGAGAATACAATAAAAACATTTAAATTATGTCCTATTTGGGTTTTGTATTTTTGGAGCAAATTTACAAAGGGAAATGAAGTTAACTCCTAAAATGAGATCAACAAAAGAATCTTTCAAGCCATAAACATAAAGCAGTGGGAGGTCTGATATAATATATACGGAGGTGCATAATAATATTGATAGAATTTTGTGCCGTCTTGCATCACACAGCAAAAGAGAGGAAGGTGTGTAAACATAGACCAAACAGCTGGATCCAGACCTATGCAGTTATTGCTCCAAAATATCAAGTAAAAAATGCTGAGGAGGAAGATGGTCTTAGCAAGGAATGTAATTTTAGTGAAGGAATGGCTCGTAATGAATCCATGTGAGTACAGGACACAGCATGTGTCATTCTTTGAAAGATGGAAGAAGCCTTCAAGGTGCCACTCATTCCAGAGCTTGAGTGTTTCATGTCTGGGCTACAGATACACCAAGGCCAAGGTAATATCATCACTGCATCTGGTCTGCTGAGCTTCGCATGCTTAGATTAATTTTGGACTCTTTTCTGTCTAATCTCTGCATAGTTATGTCCTTCCTGTTCCCTGTAACATCCTGTCACCAGTTCATAAAAAGCTAAATCTGTAGGACGTAAGAGAAACCATGACTAACAGTGCAACTTGCAAATCTCCTAATTTATATCTTGTGAACATTTGGCAAGGAACTAGAGGAAACGGCAAGTAATGGTTTTGCAGGAAAGGGGAAGGTTATTTTTTAAGAGGTTTGTAAGAAAAGGCCATGGAAGGTAGGCAAAAAGATGTTGCAGCTACAGACAGCATGGGTGGACTCTCGGATACCATGAGAAGGCTACACTTGAAAGTGAGGGCAAGCATGGCAAGGAGGGCAAAGTACAAGCTGGAAGCCAAGGCCAGGAGTTTTTGAAGGGGTCCAGTGACATCATATCAATTTTGCTCGGACCCACCAAAAAGCTTCTCATGCAGGTTCACGCGGCACAGCGCTGTTTGCATCACTGCGTCGCTGGGAGAGGCAATACCATGTTTCACTGAGACAGCAGGACAGTGCAAACATTGCGACACTATGTCAAGACATCACTCTCCACTCTGTGCTATATAAGGAACTGCCTTGCCAAGCTCTGCAAGGTACAGTATGGCTGACCTGGTGGGTTTGCTTACCAAGCCACAAGGCCACTAGTTTGAAAACTAACTACTAATATTCAAAATGAGGTAAGGGTTGGTCTAGCCTCTTCTATGTTTATAAAGGACTGAGACTTTTTTTTTTTCCTCCAACCACAAATATCTCAAAATAGTTTCTGTTTAGTTCTCAAAATATTCCTGTAGGAACCTCCGCTGGGAGTTTAGGAAATAAATAGCTTATCCTGGACAGACTATTTATTTCCAGGATGTTTACTTGTGCAATCCATGTGATTGTAAAGTGCCTCCATTTCTCAAGCTCTCTTTCAGTTCCTTGGGGGCACATAATTTAAACCTAGCAACTTTCCCCATATACTGACAGACTGTTATTCCTAAATATTGCACTAGTAGCTCCAATTCTCTATTCATAGTGCAATTATTAATGTGGCAAGAGAGGGTGGTTTATGATTAGGTTTGAAATGCCCAGACTCCCTGGAACCACAAGTTCAAATCCCTGTGAGATCAGCCCTTCGCCCCTCTGTCTGCACTAGATGCGCTCTACAACCTCACGTCACCCACACAAAGCACTGAAATCAGGTCTGCCCGATCAGCTTAGATTTTAATGGTCCATAGGTCATGCTTTGTCAAAACGGGCTACCCCAATATTTGTGCACGTGCTCCCCCATGCCTGTGCTTACTCTACAGTGTTGTAATAGCAGCTGTTTACTGCCACCCACCACAGAGCTGACTTGCAATTCAGCGGGGCTGGTACAGTCCGGCTGCTTTTCTGTGTTCACAGAAATTACGGTCCTCCACCTGAACCATACCATCTCAGACCAACACAATCCTCATCTGAGAGCTGATATTTTGAAACCACTTGCTTCAAGATAAAATGCTGCCATTTCCACAGTTGTTAGCTGCAAAGGCCATGAAATTCAGACTGCAGTAAAAAAAATCTTCAGTTCATTCTCACTACCTATTTTCCTAAAAGAAGAGCTTTTTCGTGGCAGATTTAGCATTTGTTTTCTCATTTATATTTTGGGCAAGAGAGGCAATGAGACAATAAAATCAGGATGGGAACAGATATACTCCATCAATATATATGCATCCATCAACATACATTCATCTGTGACACATCCTCAATGTGCCTTTAAGCAGTCATGTGAAGCTAATTAACCACTAGATGTATTTTTGCAACTGAAATAGGCAGCAAGCAGCAGAGATTAAATAACAATAAACATAGCACATGGATAAGTTGGCTAGCCCATTTTCCTATGATTAATTCATCCTAGATTTCTATTTAGTAGTTTATTCAGTTAGCAGCACTGCTGAAACTCCTAAAAAATGCTAAATGTGTGATTTAGGGAGTCTCTGAAGCAAAGGATGTTGGGAGGCTAGCAGGGCTACAAGTGAAGTAGCAGCTGAAGCCAGATCACCTGGGCAACAGAGGAAGATATCAGGGAGAACCTGGTAGGTCTGGTAAGGTTGAGGGTTTTGTGTTTTTTTGTTTTGTTTTGGTTTTTTTTTTTGTCATAGTTGCTGCAAGATATGTGCTCTATAGTAGACTGACATTCTTAAATGGTTTCTTTTTTTCTGTTGCTTTTAGACTTCTCCCCTCCTTTATCTATAATGTTGTTATTAAAACAACCAAATGTAAAAAGTTTGTTGTTTGTATATATTTATCTCTAAAGTGCAGAAAAGTGTGAAAGAAAAAAAAAATGTGTTGTTTTTCTCAGAAGCTTTCATTGAAAGCATTCTTTTAAAACTAACTTTAAATGAAAAATAGCTTTTAATTGACTATCCAAACTTCAATGAGTAAGGGGAAGGCATCAAAATGTAAAGCTGATGATGGGCTTGGGCAGGTGGTTTCAAGCTCCTTCTTATTCCCTCTCTAAGTTTAATCATGCAAGCTTACTGCCAGTAAGCTTCTGTGGTAAAGACTTCAGAAGGAAGTCATTCTGGCCAAATAGGAAAGGAAAAAGGCAATGTCTGTAGGCTGAGTGCTGCCTATAATGTGTCATACAAGCTAGCACTGCTAAGGAGTGAGAAAAGAAATGAGTATCCAAATAAAAGTGATAATGGGGTTTTCTTCTCCCTCCCTTTTTTTTTTCTAAGGAGGAAAAAACACGAAACACCTGACTCTTGCTGTACTGAGGAGTCAGTGCTCTACCTCTTGCCTTCTGCTCTTTAGAAACACAAAGTAGATGTGAAACTCTGCTAAACTCAGACCCTACACAGGTGCAAAATGTTGATGACAAATGGAGAACTGATGCCTTTTGCTTCAGCAAACACATCTGCCTGCCCTCCTTCATTGTTGTGCCTGCCCCTCCCAACCCCTGCCAAGGCCTTTGATATATAGGGCTTAGAATATGGGCACTTAAAACATATTGCCTTCTTGATACTTGAACTGCCTCATGAAAGCGAAGAGTTCAACAGTTACTAGAAGTACTTAACTACTTATCTAATTAAGATACTTACCTTAAATATATCTTAAACTGGATATATTTATCTTAGGCTTCTTCATGTGTAAGAAATCAAGTTCCTTTTTGTTGAGGGTTGGTAAATGGGTAGAGGAAATCTGTCCAACAGGAACAACCTTGCCGCTGTTGTAAACTCAGCTGAAAAGACTTGCACAGAACATAGTTGTTTTAGGATCAAAGTTTAGGATCAGCAGAAGCAGCAAGCCAAATGCCAAGTAAGTAGGAGGGAATGAGAGGTTTGTGAGCCCCCTTTTGAGAAAACAAGAGAAACAAAATGGCAGTTGAGATGCTTGCTTGAATCCAGAACTTTTCTGTCTAGAGCACATGAATTTTTGCTACAATATGGTAATCCCTCTGGCATGTAACAGTTTTCATCTACCTACCTAGTGTTAGCACTTGCAACCCCAAAAGCACATTTGTGTACTCTGAAGGAGAAAAAACCGTCTTAATGATGTTGCAGTTAATGAAGTACCTTAAAAAAAATTCTAGTTTATGTGGAGCTCCATGTGCAGAGGGCTGGGATAGGACTAAGTGTTGTATGTGTTATAAGCTGTCTTCTAATATTTTGTTTTCAACGTGGCTATTCCAAACCCTTGAAGAACACTGATCTGTACAAAGGATAAAGTCTACATAAAGACAGAATGCAGACATGAAAATCGTAACACCTTGGATTTGTTTTTGCAGCAGCTGAATGCCTTACATGGCATCTCTTGCTATGTGAGCAATGACACAATTTTCTCATTTTCTTAAGGTGATAAGTCTGACCTCAAGATGTCGGAGGAAGAAGATTCTTTTCTGAATGTTAAAAGATCTCTGAAAAAGAGAATGGTGAAACACAGCACTCCAGTGGACTCAATGCTTTCAAGAACAATGCCATCTCTTACAGATCTGACAAATCAGTCAATCGAGCACCAAGATGGTAGTAAGAGGGTTCACGGATCTCCAGTGCCAAAATCAAATCTAAGTAGATCATTAGCTCAAGTATCATCAGTACGTGTTGAAGCATTCATCCCTCATGTGTCCCCGAAAAGGCTTTCAACATTGCTCGACTCACAAGAATTAAACACAGAGATAAGCCAAAGCTCTCGGGTTGTATTTTCTAGAAGGAGGCTTTCAACAGTGTTGGCCTCTGAATCAGATGAAGAGCCAAGTGACAAGGTTGACCCAAACATGGAAACTCAAGCTCCTATTAAAGCACCTGAGGAGGCCGCAGTAAATCCCAGGAATGGATCTTCATGGCTTCTTACTGGAATACCAGGGATAAAAGATCTCCCAATAGTAAAAAACAGAAAGAAGAAAATTGACAAAGCTCTTGTGGTAATTGCTTTCCCGTAGTTGTGAAATAGCTAAGTTATACAATTTCCTACTGATGCTGATTATATACAGATCTCTCTAGCAGGTGGGAATATTTCAGTTATGGAACATCTCCACAACTTTACCAGTGAGAACATATATTTATGAATTGAGTAATTGAGTCACCTGCTAGACTCTGTGGTATTATTCCTAATCACAGACTGGATGGGATGCAGTCTTCCAAACCAGTACTTGCTTCAGCCTGTGAACTTACATGACTAGTTGTGTACACTACTGCAAAAGCATATTTTTTTAATATAGCTTTCTTTAGGAGAAACTTAAGAAGAGAAGAAATCAGTGTTTTAAATTCTTAAGTTTCTTAATGTTGGCAAGTTAACTAAAAGTGGAGAAACAAATAATCTACTTTTATTGTTTAATCCAAATCATAGTGCTTTATAAAAAGACTGCCAGTCATTGCAAATGGGATCTTGTGTGCGGTTCTTAGATTAGTGCAGGGCTTCCTGGAGAAGGCTTAGATTAATAGACCTTATCCAGGTTTTTATTTTTCTGTTCTGTGGATCGTGAGAACTCAATTTTCTAGAACTCTGATTATTGGCCACGGCCCTGTGGAAAGCCCATAGAAAGGACAGGGAGGCAGCAGAGTTAGACTCTGAAAGCTGTCATGTTGGTGTGAAGCCATCAAATTCTGTTCTGATTTGTTTTTTCCTCTGTATCATATTGTTCAGAGGTGTGTTGGAAACTCAGGAAAACTTGCCCACTCTGAGAGTAAAGGGTTCTTAGCTTAAAACAAATGGAAAACTTCAGCCAAAATCCAGTTGGTTTCATAATGCCTTTATGAATGTTGTTTGGTTTTTGTTGTGTGTTTTTGTGGTATTGTTTGGTTTTGTTGTTTTGTTTTGGTTTTATGCAGGTGACATCTGAATGGATTAGGTTGACTAAATATTTTTTTTCTATAACAGAGAAAGAAACAAAGAGAATGGGTGCTTCGTCAACTCAAAAACATTGAGGAAGCAACTCAGCACGAACTGACAATTGAAGAAGCTTGATTGAACTACCTATGGAATTAGTGCTATCACATCCTTCTTGTGGGAATAGCTGGTTCCAATAAATCACACACCTGACTATAGTGCCTGTTAGCCTTCCTCTTTCCTTCCACAATGTTTTCTTTTTGTTGCTTGCTTTGTGATTCTTTTTGCCTCTTAAATCTAGGAGGAGTCAGGCACAAATTAAGAAGTGCCTCTACATGACAGCAAATATTAATTTATAATGGCTGAAGGCCTGGAAGAAAGAAGAGAAGGGAGAACTTTGTGTAAGAATCATTCTTCTTCCTGCCACAGCTCTTCCTGACCATACTCTTGTGTAGCACTCAAATCTTCTAGGGCTGCTAATATTCCTTAAGTGACAAAGTCCTAGTGGCCACATAGAGTGCAATCCTGGTTACCCAAAGGAGAATCTCCTCATCTAAAGAGTAATCAAAACTGATGCAATCAGGAATGTTTTTGCTGCTAGCTGGGCTGATGAGGAAATAGTGAGAGGCACCAAGAAGGGAGGCCAGCCTCTAGAGTTTGTTTTGAAGTCTTGGTTCAAAATGGGTTTGCCCCAGATTGTAAATGCACCTCACTGTTGCATTGGAGGCCCTTAATGCTCAGCTGTGTACTTTTGAGGAGGTATGGGTTTCCTGTTTTTTGGGGTTTTTTTTGTTTGTTTGTTTTGGGGGGTTTTTTTGTTTGGTTTTTTTTTTCCAGAACTGCTGCATGTGGAGGAAGAAGGGTGTCTCCCTGACAGCTGTACTGGCAAAATGGCAATTTAGCTCAGAGCAGCTCTTTCTGAAGCACCAGTCAAGTGATGCGAAAAGCATAATGTTCATGTTAGCTCCTACTGCTGTCTGTTACTTAATATTTAGGCAGAACTTAACACTTTTAAGTGATCTATAGGGCATCAGCAGCAGGGACCCAGAACAGATTTATCACGTGCACACGCATATTCCTGCACTTGTGTGGCTCTAGCACATGCACTTTCCTGGCTATACTGGTTTTGCAGCCTGTGCCAGGCACTACCAAATTACCCCACAGGGGAGAGGTCCAGTTCAAGAGACGCTGCAAATTAAGGATGGAGGCAAGGGATGCTTTTGCATTTCCTTCTCACGCACTGAAACTTGTGATATCTCATGTCCAAGATGGCAGAGAAGCAGAAGCATGGCCCACGCCAACATTATGAGACAGGCTAACCAATAGCAGCTGTGTTAGGCTCAAAAATGCAAGAGTGGAGTTGTCATTTTACAACCTCTCTCGGGATTTAAAAGGAATTAGGATTACTTTGCTAATGATTCCTGAAGTGAAACTTTTCAGAGTTTCTTAGGAGAAAAGCCTTATCCTCAGACATGGCTTTCTGTGGTATCCGGGCAGTGCAGCGATGTTGCCCCTCAGGTCACCAGCCAAGGCATGATCACTCGGTTTGATGTTTAGTTAATGTTCTGGTATTTGTTTGTGTGTGTTACCCAGGCTGCTTGTCTGGTCTCCACAGGTTCCTCTGGCAACCAGGGAGCTCCTGGCTGATGTAGATCCCAAGCTGCTTTTGAGATAAAATAGGCATGGTTGCAGATGTGCTGCTATTCCCCTTGAGCTTGCAGGCATTTCATCAGCATCTATGATTTGTGCCACGGGCTGAACTATGATCAGGCAAGTGCAAAGTTAGTGTAAAACTCTCTTCTACCCCTGGGACAAGCACAGATTAGTCTGTCCACGTGACCCAATGCTTAATCCAAATGACCCAGTTCTGTCTCTTGTTTATTTGTACCTTCCCAAATAGCCAGTTCCACTTGTTCCTTCTTCAGACTTCTCATCCTGGTCTCAGAAAATCTTGATACTGCTTCTGCTTCTCTCTCTCCCAATCCCCTTTCAAAGTCACTCTTTGCTCCTGCTTGAGCCCATGTTCCCTGGTCTTCAAAGGTCTCCATCTAATGTCTTCTCCAATCTGGCCTCTAGTAGCTTCCTTCCTTATGACACAGAAGTCTTCTGTCTTCCATGCCTCTCTTCACTGCTGGATTCCTTGCCCCTCTGATACCTGATGTCAGTCTTCCACCAAAACTCAGACTCCGTTGCCGTACCCCTAAGTGCCTTTGTCTACTTAGGTTGACTCCCTCTGTGATGCTAAGCCAAGTGTAGAGGTCATTAAAGGCCAATTGGACCAAGTTCCAGCCCTTAGTAGGCCAGGGATGTAGTTGTGGGAAAGACCTTCTCAGGCCCTGCTTCTGGCTGCATCAAATGCAAGAGGAATCCAGGGAATATGGCTGCTTAACATCTAAGAAGTCTTTGGATTTGTGCCAAGTGCAATGCAAAACATTCAGAGCACTAAATGCTGGGAAAGTTTTCCAGAAAGCAAGGCTGCCAGCCTGCCAAATTCATGGCACTATTTGGTGCCAATAAAATCCCAGAGACTTTCCTCAGTGGAGGGAAACAAATTGCCCAGAGTGGTAATGCAGAATTGACTTTGACTGGGTCTTTGCGAGTCCTGAAGCTGTATCAGGCAGGCAAACAGAGAAAACCAAGGGCTTTTGGGATTTTGGAAACCACTTCTATTTCCTCTCTTTGGAATGTTTAAACAGAAATACAAAAGACTGTATAGCATTTATCTTGCAGTAATTTAGGTCCTCGTGAATTTGCAAAAGTCACAATATTGTTCTGATAGCCTTCCATGAGAAAATATTAATAGAATAAATTGATGCTTCAGGGGTTTTCTGAAACGTGTCAACAGTATTATTGTTAATTATAGGTTAGAATACTAAGGGACTTCAATCAGACCTATATAGTGCTAAACTACACGTTATCCCCTAGCGAATGATGTTCCCAAAGAAAGGTTTGTCTCTAATTTTTTAAAAGTCAGAACGTTAGGTAATATGAAACTACGTATATCAGACCACACACAGAAAACAACAGTGTTAGTATTGCCTTTCATACCTAAGTGTATCTGTTGGGGCAAAATGAAAAAAAAAAAAACAAAACAACTAATATTTCTTTTGTTTACATGGTTTGCACTTTCCTTTGTTTCTCCAGTAGACTCCCAAGTCTACTGGAGTTTAATGTTTAAGTTTAATGATACAGCTAGTTTTCTGCTATAGTACACACATATACTTTGAAAAGAACAGACTTTGATAGAGGCACTAGTAGTACACAGCTTCAATGTTGTTTAATGTTCATCCTCTAGTGGCAACAATGGCAAATTACTGTTTGGTTAGCAACTCTGTTAATGTGCAAAGTTCCTTTATGCATATTCATATTGCAATATCACAACAGTGTAAATAACAAACAAAAACCCTCACAAACTTAAAGGGAGCCATAGAGTCCAACACCCCGCAAAAATAGACCTCTCTAATTATTAGTGAAGTGTGGATTGCAGGTGCTGAGGCTGGAAAAGATTAGGGACTACAGCCACCAGATTCTTATGAGAAGATAACCTCCAAGGCATCATGTTTTGTGAAATAAAAAAGCCCTTTTTCTGCACAGATGAATGTGAATCAGTGTTGCGGCAGGTTCTGAAGCCTTGCTCTTGTCCTGGCTTTCAAAAGCAACACTGAACTTGTTTGTAAGTTCAGAACAGCCTTCCCACTGAGGGTGCTCTTTTAGGGCAGTATTTTTCCTTTAGGAGCTAAGCTATGACCTTGATCTAGGGAACTGTTTTCAGTACACTTGTCTCTGGATGGATATTACACAATCTACCTGCTGATGGTGACTAAGCATGATGTTGGATGGAGAAGAACAAAAAACACTACCAAGAACAGAGGGAAGAGACAGAAATGTCTTCACCCTGGATTTACGAGCTCAGCCTTGTTCCCACTGAAGCAATGGCAACACTCCTGTTGACAGAGCTGGGAGTGTTCTGCCCAGCTGCAGTGCTCCTGTAGGAGGCCAGATTGAAGAGAAAAATGTTTAGCACACATTTTTAACATATTTCAGATTTAAGTAACAGAGAACTGGTAACTAAGTTACTTCGTCACTGATCATAGCTGAACAATTTTAGGACAACAAGGAAAAGTGGAAAACTCTGAACTAAAAACAGTTGGGTTGATTTTTTTTTTCCCCTCTAAATCACAACAGTCCTGCTACAGACAAAACCCTGAGTAATAAATCACATAGCACTGTCACTGACCTGTACTCTGGTGCGTTTTGTTCTGTAAGACGTACAAGCACAAAAGTCCCCCATAGCTCCATCTGCCATTGCAGTACATGATGCCTATTAAAACATCTCACTCCTCAACACTTCTGACTTATTAGAAAGAAATGAACAAATATACTGAAATTTTGACTGAGCCTAGCAGCACCTAGAAAAGTTGGACCAGTTGAAGCTATTGAGTAACATTTTCAAATGTTATTAAAAGCTAGACCTAGACACAGATCCTAGGACCTCACCTAGGATGTAGCCTCCCCCCGGAAAACTTCAGATCTGCTGCTCAGTCCTTGTACTGCTTTGTAGGTACCTAATGCCCCCATACAATGAAATTTTGTTTTATAATGGAGTCAGTCCCAGTGGGCATGCAAAACCTCATAGAGCTTGACAGCAGCTCCTGGTTACCAGCCTCCTGGCTCTGCCCATGCACATGATCTCACGGTACTTTAAACCAGTCCCACCCCTCCACCCTGAAATGGGACATTCGCGCAGGAGATGCGTAGCAGATACCAGTCAGACAGAAGGCATATCTATCTGCCTTTAGTTTCAGTAGCCCACAGGATAAAACTCGAGGAAGTGAGAGACAGCATTTCAAATCCCCTTCTTATCTGAGATAGGATCTTAAAACCAAGCGTCACAGGTCACAAGACAGTAATCACCATCTCTAGACTTACTGAGGAGTCCAGGCTTTTAAGCAGTGCCTGTCAAAGTTGTTCTACTTTGCCTAATTATTCATTAAAAAAGAAGATTGAACTTGCATCATAGGTCAGGGACTCACTGCCTTGCATCTGTGGTATTTTATTTCTTGGGTATTTGTGGGGGTTTTTTTCTGTTTGAATTAATTTTTATCGAAGAAATGGAAAGAAGGGGGAAAAACATCCTTCATTACTCCCAGGGAGCAAAAAAAGAAAGAAAGAAATCATATCTTTTCTGCTTCTTACTGTTGCTGCCATTTTGATCCCTTTTGGTGTCCTCCTTTTTGTCCTTTTGGCCTTTCCTAGATGTACATATTCCTCTTCTAACTGGCTTCTGCTTTCAGTTCTTCATGTCATTGCAGGTTTGTCCCCTGTAGTGACCCTCTTCTACTGGCAGATACTGTAAGCCTCCTAAAGCTTACATCTTACATCTTCTCCTAAAGAGGAGGTGCCAGCAATGAAATGGGAAAACAAATATCTTATACCTCTACAATAGAAAAAGAAAGGTTCTCTTTCCAGAAATGGAATAATCCAACTTTCTAGTATGGAAAGGTGATATGAATTCAGATATAGGAAAGAAAGTATGGGCAGCACTTTCCGAACTGGATCCAAAAAAGCACTTACAAGATGCCTAGGTAAAATGGATTTCAAAGTATATTTCCCAGCCAAGAGGGCACCAAGCAATTTATTGCATCATACAGCATGCCATTAAATCAAATTGGTGCTGTGTGAGAGTATTCATACAAAGGAGATGGGTGCTTTAGCACTTGTTGCTCCTTCCTCAGAAAAAAAACAACACAAAAAACCAAAACCTGCACAAACCGTGGCTCAACAACAGCAACGGGCTTTGCCACCATGGGAGGGAAGCCACTACAAGTAGACAACAGGCTTACAATTGCAATCAAAAACTTATGCTAATAAGTTATAATCCATATACTAATATGAATATGTGTTATAATTGTAACTATGCTAGAGGGAAGAAAGAAGGGGTGGAACTGGGATGGTGGAGAAAGAAGTGCTGTTTGACATCCTGAATGCCCCTGGCTAGCTGAGAAAAAGTCCACTGAGTCTGTAGGATTGGAAATTATACTACAAAGTTTATGATGCAAGCATACAAATCGATAGTGTATCCTGACCTTGACTAGTATATTCAGTAGCAGATGGCTTTTTGGGTCACAACTGAGAGATGATAAGAACTGATTAAAGAAAACAAAACACGGAGCAAAGCCCTTACATGAGACTGGCAAAATGAAAAGACCGCGATGACTACATTTGGAGAAGAGACAAATAAGGCAAGCAAAAACACAATAGCATACTCATGACACCTAAAATGTCATTTGACCATTCCAATTTCTCAGAATGCAAAATCAGTGGAGTTAAAGGAAAATAAGACTTGAACTGATATTTTAAAAGGTGTATTTTTTTGCATATACTTAATAAGTCTGCAGAACATGTTTTCACTATAGATATCTTTGAGATTGAGAAAGTTATCAAAACAGGGCAGGGGGAAAGTGCTATATATAAAAATGTAGAAAATAACATTAAAAAGAAGGTGGTGTTGGGGGTGTGTGTTAATTTTTGTCATGTTGACCACCTTGTGGTCAACCAGTCACTGATTGTAATAACAACATCAACAACAAAAATAAAATTAAAGTCATACTTTTATAGTTACACACATAAGCATTTCTAAAACAGCTCGATTAATCAGATTTCATGAAAGAAAAGCTTTTGAGACATCTACTAATTCTTCTCTGTGTCTGTCTTAGCTTTTACAACTGACCCATCATCACCAAGCTGTGGGCCACTAGACGTTTTATTCTTTTCCATGTGGCTTTGCTACAGAAGGCAGAATCACGGTGATTTACTGAATGCAGTCAAATTCCTATTTGTAAAGAGACACACTCAGCTTTCATCTGTAACAAAGTGCCTTGACAATCTAATCTTGGCTTTTTGCTTTGTTTCATTATACATTAATTATATTGATTTTTTTTTTAATCCAGTAACTCTGTGTGATCTCCGTGTTTGATGGCAGAGATTATTTATACAGTAGGTCAGGCAAATACTCGTATGACATTCAATCTTATCTCCAGTGTGATTTTGATATAATAACAGGTTGGATTAACCCCTTCACATCTCTATTTGCAAAATGTGATCTCCTTCAAGGAGCCTTAAAATTGCTGACAAGTCAAGTCAGCAGCTTCAGTTTTCTCTAAAATGCTTGCTGAGGTGTATTCGCCCAAGAGTAGGTGCCACAGAGGGTGGCCTGCCTGAACGAGGGTATTGTGTGTCTCATAGTTACTTTGTCTTCATCCTCTTCTCCTACCTCTTCCCACAGAAAGCAAGCCCTGCCCTCCTCACACCAAAAGGTTCAGGGGTCCCAAGCAGAGGCCAGCACCTCTGAGTATCTTTGTTCCTCTGGACAGTGTGAACTTGCCTGTACCTCACTGTGGATCCCCTGCAAAGAGTTTGAAATAGTAAATACATGTAGATTAAGGCTGCGGTGAGCATCAAAAGCTTTCACGCTTGATTACTATCAAACACTAATTCAATGGTGGTGGTGTTTGAATAGCTCGGGCAACCCTGTATTCCAGCAGCAGCTTACTTGGTTTCAGTTCTCTGTGCAAGCCTTAAGCTCTCTAGAACCAACTGAAGTCCCAGAGTCCTGTCTCTTGTCCTCTGAGGAAACAGTAGAGGCTCTGAAACCTGAAAAAAAGTGCTGTTGGTACTACTAGCAACAATATTATTATAATAATTAATAGCACTGATATTGCTGAAATCAGAAATGCCCCAGGACAAAAGTCAGGGACAGATTTCTTGACAAAAGCAGCTGGGCAAACTGTTTTATTTTTGTAAGAACCAGTGTAGAAGTGAATAACCTAAACGTGAAAAACAATTGTAAATGATCCACAGAAATGTGCCCTCCTGTTTTAACAGCATATCATTTTGCTGTCAGTAACAGCCCTCTTGTTCTCTTGCTGAGAATTTCAGGCTGCTGTCTTCTGCTCGCCCAGCCCCTGTTCCTGTGGAAGGCAAAGTTCAGGCATGTTTGTCCCCCAGTTTTGGCTTCCTACTTCATAGGATGGATAACCAGATAAAATGGACCTCTTGACTTACTGTGGTCTGGGTCTTATGACTTATATCTATTTTTATTAGCATTTTTAAAAGGATAAAAGAATGAAAGAATGGCAGTTTAGATGGTAGTACTAACAGCCAAATATAGTCACGGAGGAGAAAAGCCTCCATAAAGCCTCAGAAGAAAAGAGCAGGAATTTGAAACATCAGAGGCTCCTCTATTTTTGGGTTAGCAGTAAGCTCCTTTAAAAATCCATCCTCTCTACTGTGAAAGAGGATATCCACTGTTGCATTTGATGAGGTGTAAACCAATATAAATGAATTATTGTTGGCTGCTGTCCCACGGACACTTTTCCCCTAAGTTGTGCAACTGGCTGTGACTATGATGTCCCTGGTCTGGGGCTGGATCTCACTTTTTCTCCATCAGTACTGCATACTTTTCTCCCTACTACATGTGGAAAGGCTTGTTCCTAGAAAGCGAGTTTCATGTGCATCCTGTAGAAAGGCTTGTTCTGTGAAAGCCATGTATTAGTTTGGGGAGGAAAGGGGAGTTTCCTGTGCATCCTGGCATTTAACCCATGTGCCAGACCCAGACATTGAAGTAAGCAGTAGCTTTCTGTTACTGTCTCAAACTGTTCTTCATATGAGATGCCGTAATATGTATGTGAAAGCCCTATTATATTTAAATTGCCTTTAGAGTAAAACTCTGGGGAATTTACCTTTTCCTTTATCAGCATAAGATAGCAACCCCTTAAGAAAGTAAACTTAATGGTGCTGAAGGCTGGAGGTTCATGTCATCAGTGTCTACAGCCCTCATGTTACTTGGTTGGTCGTGCTCTTTTCTGTTTCTGGGCCCGGAGAGACAGAGTGGCTGAAGAATACGAAGAGATTTAAACAGCTGATGCTTGTTTAGGTGCCTGGAGCCAGTGCTAAAGGGATCATTTACATTTTTCAAAGTCCCTGCTAAGCTATGGCTCACTCTGGTAGGCACTGAAAAGCCTTTATTTCCATGGCTGGTCCCAGGGAATACCTGGGGTTAGTATGCTGACTACAGCAGAAGGGGTGAAACAGAAGCTTTTTTTATATTAACTCTCCACACAGGAACTCATGCGCTGCAGCATGCTTTCAGCTTTATCTCCTGCCAAAGTGTTTCTGGATTATTTCTCCAGCTAGGCAAACACACTTGTGCCATCACTGCATAGAGCAGCTGGCCTATGGTAGGATTACTAAAGGACTGTAACTTGTTTTGCCAGAAGAGCTCAATAGTTCTTAGAAAATAATTGTCTGGCTGGTCTATGCATGCACAACATTGTGAACAAGGTGTTTTACAACAGTGACCAAACACTTTAGGTGCCACCAAGGAAATGAAATACTTTGTCCTCTCTTTTTTTGAACCTGATGCCCCATGATTTGATGCAGAAAGTCCATAGCCTTCCCTAGCTAGACTTGTCATAAGACAGCCTCTCACTTTTCTTCTCTTGCTAGAGTTTCTGCAGTTTTAGTTTTAGGTATTTCTAAAATATTTTCCACATTCTAGCAAAATTAATTGCTGGAGAAAAAAAATAGCAAGTGTCAGTCTGGAATAGTTAGAGAATATTAGTGCAACATAAACTTGGAACACCACATTATCTGCATCCAGAATCTACTTCTAAAAGTCATGCTTACCCAACCAGAATAGACAAATAATACCACATGGCATATATACCATTGCCACAAAGTGACAATAATCCATCAATACATGCTTGAATCAAATTATACATCAATAACCTAAGCACTGTCAATTACTTGGATAAAAAATTCCTAATAATCCACAGAGCTGAAATAAAGCTAAAAATGCTTTATTTCAGCTCTGTGGATTATTAGGAATTTTTTTTTAATAGGAGATAAATGACAGAGAAGGGACTAGATTTTTTGTATTTCTGTCATAGCTGTTTCTCTTCATATGCTTGATGCAATATATATGTGTGTGTGTGCGCGTGCGCACGTGTGTGTGTGTGTATCACATAGTAGTTTTGGACATTAAGCTTACAATTCAGGATTAGTTTCTTACTTATAGAAAAATAATGAGGACATTCCACTGTTGTTTTGGGGTTTTTTAAACATATCCAGAGAAGCAGTCCCAGTAGGAAATTATTTGGCAAGTCACTTGAATTTTTGGTGAGTAGAGGATAAAGATCACTTGTACACAAACTTATATAAAACTTTATGTTCTGTGAGTCACTCCATGTGGCTTTATAGGAAAAAAATAAAAAAATTCCAAACTTTATTTAACATGCAAAATGAGGTCATTGGCTAAGAATTATTGAGAAACAAATGGGAGAAGTCTTGTAGAAAAGTAACCCTTGCCTAGGATTCATGTGGTGTCTTCTGACAAGTGGTTCAAATTAGGGGAAAACAGTTGGAACACCTAAAAATTACCATCAAAAGTCTTCAGTAAACACAACTTTACATCATGGATGTTTTTAACCTCCTGACTCTTATCTGTTTGTGTTCTTTAAAGCAATGTCAGGGTCAGAGATGGAGATTGGTAGATGAGTTGTAGTATTACATCAAACAGAGCCTACATAAACATATATACTACTTTCACTTCATTGATGACCCACAGCCTATACAAAGTCATTGCCTTGTTGATTGATACTGCCCTAAATTATCATAATCTGTTCTAACATATGTTCATTACATTTATACAGATGAAATATGAAGGGACTGATGTTTATGGATCTACCTTCTGTGCAGAAGAACATCTGCTCACAAAGTCTGCTTTAGCAGAATTTTAGGTTCCCACAGTTTGATTGTATGAAAGACAGCAAGGGAAAAAATGCTGGGCCATCATTTAGAGTTGACCTGCAATCATAAAGGAAACGAAACAAAAGCACCTTCAAAATGTGTTTTAATCTGGGGGGGGGTGTGTGGTGTGTGTTTATCTTTTGTTTATCTTACTGGATAAACTGAAAAAATCTGGCTTCTAAAAGGCTGCCAGTTGTTAGGAATTGCCTGGGCAGTTCAGATACTGCCAGCTGCCAAAGATCTCAAAGATCTCAAAACATGATGGTGCTTTGGAAGATCGAGATTCTTCTGGAACTAATGGAAGTTTTGTGACGTAGACTTGTACATCAGACAAGGACTCTGTTCTTGCATTCAGTGTCTTTACCTAGTCACTTAAAAATGATGATGATTTGTTAAAAAATCCTTTTTACAAACATTTCATGTGTACCATTAAAAGCTATTTCCTCTCCGTTCACGTCCCTTTTTTTTTTAAAGACAGAAAAACTGCAGACAGGACAGTAGCAGTCACTCTGGAGTACAGTCATTTCAGGGGCAAGTAGCTTATGTTAAGCAGTCAGTAGTAGAATGATCCTCAATTCTGTTCATACAAAGCTATCTAACACAGCAGAGAGACATACATAGATAAGTGAATGAATACATGCATACACATATACAAATGCATATGAGCTCTTTGGGTCTTTGTCATTTTACAACTGGGTCTACTTTTCATTTGTAATTTTTTTTCATGTTTCTTCATGAAAGGGACTTTGTTTTGCAGTTTCTTTTTCTCTTTGAGGGAGGAAAGAAGACATATTTCTTTATATTTTTCACTTCACATTGAATGGTAAAGGAATCATGATTTTCCAAGACAGATGTACAAGAAAAAATTAGAAATTAAAGGGGATAAACAGCATTAGAGCTTGAAAAGTGCAATTGCGATGTTCTGCAGAAATTGTTGTGCTCTATGTTTTCAGCCAAAATTTGCTCCTAGTTCACAGAAGTCCACAGAATTCTTTTAAAATCTTTAAAATTCAAAACGCTTAAATATGCTAGCAAATTTTAAGGGCTGCCAACTTTCGTGTATCCAGATAGAGATCCCTAAAACAAACTGAATTAAAAAAAATAAAAATCAGATGAAGTAGTTAAGTGAAAATGTCTCAAGCTGTCATGTCTGTAACCAATGATAATACTGAGTTATGAATATAGGGGGTTAAAAATTCACTACATTATAAATAAAATTTTTGGCATCAATATCAGAAAAAGAAGAGTGAATAATAGAACATTAAACAATGTTCTGCAGTTCTGCTTCATTTTGTTTCACACAAATGATGTATTTACAAAAGAGCAGAACTAAATGCAAAATAACCAACCAAACAAAAATCATGCTACATTAGATGACTTGACAGTGGAATTTGCTATTTCCAGCTCAGTACATACTGCAAATACCAGGATAAAATAATCTGTTCAGCATAGTGAAGTTTGAATACTTTTGCTTTTATTGTAGCGACAACCGTTACATGCAAAGCAGAAAAGGAAAGATTTTTTTTTTTTTTTCCCCCAGGTGATATATGACGAGATGGAGAGTGTAACAGGACAGACAGAAAAGCAGGTATCTCATTTATTTCTGGACTGTTTGACAAACACTGGTTTCCCCCAAGTGCATGTTTTGAGGACTGATACTCCTATCATCCCAGCAGTAGTAGCAAAACCGAGCTTAGACGCGGGAGAACCCTCCAGCTTCGGCCGTGCAACCAGTCCCGTAGGTTAATGCAAGGACTCCTACGTGCATATGTGCAGTGGTTACAGGGTCCTGACGGCTTTATCACCCTTGGGGCCTCCTCTTTGGTATGTCAGTGTCCTCCTAACCTGCAGCCACATGACGAAAATTAAACAAGGGTTTGTTGCGTTTGTTGCTGTGGAAATATGAAGTCAGTTGCTTCAGTTTCAATGGGAATTCCCTCCTTCCCCCCCCCCCTGCCTCTTTTTTTT